>JAQQAE010021210.1:0-10512 GCA_029823295.1 Pseudamia nigra | reverse complement strand
ATGAACAGTTGTTCTGCAAAACCAACAAAATGAACCAAAAAATACGCAAAAAGGAAAAAAATCAAGTAAACTAGTAAAAATGAACAATATGATGAAGAAACGGAGCAATAAAGGTTAAAAAATAAATTAATAAAATGAACCACAAAAATGAACAAACACCCCCCCCCCTCCCCCAGGCCTGAGGTGTACAGGCCTAGAGAAACAAACATGGATCAGTATAATCCCACCCTTTATGATCTAGATGCCATTTTGACGGAGCAGTTTGTGTTTTGGTCATCACCGCGTTGATTTGTGGGGGCCACAAGTGACCATCTTTGGACTAAAGGGGCGGAGCTGCAGGAGTGTAAGGGGTCAGAGCAGCAGACATTATACGTAGACACTGCAGTGGCTGCTTCAGTCTGTTGTTGACATGTCGGCATGGTTACTGTAAAGGTCCAGTAAAAACAGCTGTGTGAATGCACACGAGTAAATAGGGAAACTGGTTTTCCCCATAAAAAGCATTTCATAGTTAGTCTCAACCAATTTCACTCAATCACTTTAAACACAAGTTTCTGATCTATTTATGGTTATTGTAAATAAATACTATTACAGCGGGATAGAAATGGTAGTGGATCACATGGACCTCTAGTAAATGCACTAATGTATGATCCAGTGACCAATGCAGTGCCTTCGAGCATCATCCCTATGTTCTCATATTTCTACTTTTTTTTTGTCTGTGCACATGTAGAAGCAGGATTATGCAAAAACTACTCAAATTTTCACCAAATTTGGTGGAAGCGTGTAGTGTGGGAAGGGGAAGAACACTTGTCATGGTGTTAGGGGTTATGGTTCAGGTAAGGGATTAGGATAAGTGGTTAGGGAGGGGTAAGGCATAGGGACAGGTTTGAGTACTGGTCAACCCAACGAGGCTTCAGACAGGCAGCCCTGTCTATGTACTGTATGTCTATGGTCAGAGCACCCAGCGATTACTCTGCACCCTAGACTACTAATGAAAACTGTAAAATGGTAAAACTCCATCACTTTAATATGTTCATGTCATGGTGTCATGGCTTGTGTTTGTTCAGTGTTAACACTTGAAGGTGCCATAATCTGTAATGTGTCATCATGTGATACATGAGAAATGCTGGTTTTCATCTCTCTTTAAAGTGAAATGCTTCTGCTTGTGTTTCTGCTGCATGTTTCTGCACGTACGGTGATGTTCAGGTCAGTTGCTTTTCCTGAGGACATACATGAAGATACATATATGCACAGGCAGAGGAAACTGGCTGAAAAGAAATACCACAAGACATTTCCAAACAGTTCTAGGAAATGTAGCCTGGAGCACATCTTGCAAGTTCATAATCATACCTCTTTATTCAAGGACTGATATTCATACAAAATGTATAGGTACAGTCGAAGTGACTGTGGGAAAGACAGTCAAGTAACAGATCAGGCAGCGAACGACTCGGCCACTCCAGAACCTCTTTATCATAAACAACCTTGTTTTGTTTCCACTTTGGTGGCTCTATGATAAAATGTTATTCAAGCTCATTTTTTAAACCTGAAACAGATACAATTTGTATTCTATAATCAGCAAATACAACCAGGAGACAAATTGTACCAATCATGGACTTAATGAAGTCAAACAATGCATCTCTTTTTTTTCTGCACATGCACATTTTCTTTTGAGAACATGCAGGAGAACAGGACACGTCCAGGAAGGGCTTTTTTAGAAAAATTAGGTGAAGAAAATATGACGCCTTGCTCACAATATGTATTTTTTTTAATTTACTGTGGAATCTGTGAGACATTAAGCGACAATGAGACAGGCAGCAATCTATTTTGTTCCACTTCTACATCCAAAGTTAGACCTTATTGCTTTAAAGTCTAAATTCCTTCTGTTAGATCATCCGTCAGATAGATTGCACAAATAGCAGAAATGAAATTAAATCAAAAACACACGGTAGTAGTCAGACTTGGATCAAATAATATTTGCAAATAATTTGCATGTTTGGAAACTGCACCAGAGCAATATGGTGCACTGCCTTCTGTCTTATTATCTGGATGTAAACACGTTTGTTTTTTGCACCTGGATCTGTATGTTCATGTAATCTGGTTATCTTCTCTCAATAAAGAAAACATGTAGAAGCACAAACAGCCCTCTTGCAGTGCGATTTGATGTAGTCAGACTTTTAACGTAGCTTTTACTGAAAACAGACGCCGAGGTAGAAACACAACAGTAAAAATCTAACAAAAAAAGCACAGAGAAGTAAAAAATATGAACATATGCAGTTGAAAGCAGCTGATTTTAGTCCTAGTCCATATCAGCTGATTCCCTTCTGTGTCCAAATGACTAATAGTAATCTGATACTGACTCCTGTAGCTGCTCAGTGACAATCTGTTCACTTTAATGTTATATTGATGTCTATGTTTTCATACAGTGGCATGAAAAATGTGCACACCCCTGGCCAAAGTTTCTGTTAATGTGAACAGTTACGAAAGTGGAAAATGAAATGATCTCCAAGAGGCATAGAATTTTTTTAAAAAAGTCTTCTTGCACTATTTTAAGCAATATCTGAGTATTATTTTTTTTTCTAAAAATTTAGAGTGGAGGTCAAGATAAGGTCCAGGAGACCAAGACATGTATCAGAGAGAACTGCTCGTAGGATTGTTAGAAAAGCAAATCAAACCCCATTTGACTGTAAAAGTCCTCCAGGACAATTCTGCAGACTATTGTTGAGTTGTGTTACACTGTACAACTGTTCAGTGACACCTGCACAAATGTGGCCATCATAGAAGAGTCATCAGAAGACTTCACCACAAAATTCAAAATTCTGAGTAACACACTGATATTGCTTACAACATCACAAAAAAAGTGTTTCATGTTTAACTTTATGCCTTTTGGAGATCATTTCATCTTCCACTTGCTTAACTGTTCACTTTTGTTCATTTTGACCAGGGGGGCCCAAACTTTTGCATGCCACTGTACACTGTCAATTAAACCTAAGCATTTTAAAGTAGGTTCAGAACACAATTCATGACCTATTTCATAATGTGCATACGTGTGTTGAGTGACGACGGGTCTTTGCTACACTATTACGTTGAAAGTTCATAATTTGATTGCATTTTTCACACACGGTTTCGCAGGCTTCAAGTTTGTTATTTTCAGATTCCAAGAACTACATGTGTTTGAGCCACATGTCACTGAACATGCAAGAATTACAAATTAGGCATTTTAGATTAACATTATAATATGTATCGCATTACTTCTAGAAGTAGCGTGTTGGTATCTCCAACACACTACATAACAATAATAATAATAATGATTATTGTGGAGAAAATTCAGTCTCAGCATTTTTCCATTGCAGTGACATTAGAAGTAGTGGGCTAACACTGAAAGCACGGACCAGATCTAGATGATCATCAATGACCAACACTAATCAACCTACGTCACATGTTTTGGGAAATAAAATGATGCTAACCAGTGACATGACACACCAGCGATGAGTCACCCAGTAATGATAGGTAACCAGTCCAATCGCTACTTCTTTTGCTCATTATTCAGAAAAGATACCCAGATCCAAACAGTGATGACATGCATAACTAACAGATGCATGTTAACCGGGTAGGTCTGTATTCAATTCTGATAAATGTGATATATGGCACATTTAGTGCTGGAAATACATGCACCAAACAGCAGGAAACTTTCCAGCACTTTAAAAAATGACGGAGCACGTGTCAGAAATCCTTGAAAAATGTCCTGAAGTTATTTGGTCAAATACATCATTTTCCACCAAATGTTCTGAAACCTTCAGCGAGATTTTGAGTTTTCCTAATTACTAGCATACAAACAAACCAAATACAGACAGGATCACATAAAAAAAAAACGTTGGTTACTTTAAAACCAGTACATCTGATTCTCCGCACAAAAAAACATTTAAAATACAACTTGACCCAAGTCTGTAAAAAAGAACACAGTTTTATCCTGCACGTGGTTCTGCCTGCGGAGGCATCATGCAATCAACTTGCCAACCTCAAAAATGCCCTGTGATTCATATATATCAGCTTTGATCTGGCTTGTGCCTCAATATGTTTTCGGTTAACTGTACATGGTATAATACATTTACATTTACAACTCTTCATACACAAATGTAACATTTGGTCGCATTCACACTAAAGCCTGAACCTGGAGAATCCAGAGGGTAAAGCTACAGGGGCAGATGAAGTGTCGTCTTGTTGCATAGCCCTACTTTAAGTCAACAGTCAGCAGCAACAACACAACTCATTACTGTGGATCGTCACCTACAAACTTCACACAGTACTGCTTCTCGGAGGGAACATGACTTGATGTTTTGAGCAAATATGGCAGAAATGAGAGTGTATGTTCAAAAGAGGCAAATGTTTCTGAATAAAAGATATTTTGGTTGATAAAAATAAAAAACATGGCACTTTTCCCTATTTAGAGACTGTTTTCTACCAACGATCTGGCAGTCGATTTGTTAAGAGAAAGGCAAAATGCTTACCATACACCCTTAGGCAAAAGTACAGACACTATTTTGGACAAGTTCAAGACCCTGGCATGCACTACATTGCTTACTTTGGATCCATAATTCTGACTCACGAGATTCATTACAAAAAAGTCATTTTTGCATTCGATCCATTGCACCGCTTTGAAATGAGAGCTTCGTTCTGGCTGCTCTTCATCAGCTGTGTGCACACTCCACTCTGTTCACGTCCATGGTCACAAAGGCTGTCTGTATGCAGAGGAGTCTCACAATGATCACATATGCGTCATGTGATCTGCAACTGAAGTGCAGTATATGAGTTACCAATGTGTGAAGTGTTTTGTGTATAAGTGTTGGTCTCCACAATGCAGTGTTTCTCTCCACACTCAGATGCCAAGTAATGACAACAACATATATGTACAAATTTTTATCTTTGTATTCACTGTTATCATGAATTTAATTGTTGAACAGATACCTGTGACTAGCAATATACACTTACAGTAAATATTTGTGGTCTCCTCCCAGTTGGAGCATGTTTTGGCAACCAGGGATTGGACCACCTGGGACCCACCTTCGGCTGCCTCCCCAAAGCACACAGCACCGGACCCTTGCGACCCTTCCTGCAGGTGGTGGGCCCACAGGAAGGCATAGTCTTAAGGGTCTTCTGAATAGCTCCAACTGGGAGGAGGCCCTGGAGTAGACCCAGGACATGCTGGAGGGACTATGTCTCTCAGCTGGCCTGGGAACGCCTGGGGGACCTCCCAGAGGAGCCGGAGGAGGTGGCTGGGGAGAGGGAAGTCTGGGCTTTGCTGCTTAGGCTGCTGCCCCTGCGACCTTGACCAGGATAAGCAGAAGATGATGATGGGTATTTGTGGTATTCTATGTTTCCCTTTACAGATTATTAAATACATGGACACAGATCACCTGTGTTTTAAAGATGGACTGCACTGTATATAAGATGTGGATGAAGTCACCCTGATGTCACCCATTGATAACTACCTAGTGTTTTGGCTTGTGACTGTCACCAACTTGTTTTCAGAAGAGACCATATATGGTCAACAGGGTGGAGCTAAAGAAGAATGGCAGTAAAACCAGTAGTGAGACCAGTGTAGAAGTAATGTTAACGTTGTAATACCGCCACTGGCCACTGGGGCATAGAGTTACACTGGACTTCTCTCTGAAAATACTAAGTGAATACATTTTTGTCACGAGTCATTATGGTCTCAAATCAATTTATTTGGAACCACTAATAAGTGGTCAATTTTTAACTTTTTGCGCCATCATAAGATACTATGGAAAATCACTGCTTTGCTGGGGTTTGATTGACAGGTTGCTATGGTAACTGGAGTCACCAGTGGAGTCGGAACGAGTCCGACCTTTGTATCCTCTGTTTGGTCAGTAGAACATAGTTTCACCTGAGATACGCCTGACTGCAGCCGTGGGTAAGTGTTGACACTAACAACACCGTAATATGACTGGACCTGCTTGATGAAGTTTTACTGTGTCAATAAGCTAGCGGCTAGTATTAACTTTCCCATGAGACCCCTGACACACTATGCTCCGGCTGTTCATCCACATATGGTCGCATCCTGTTTTTGGCTCCAAGATGCCGTCCAGGAAGTGACAACCCATTTGGCCTCAAAACAGCCCTTCAGAAGCTAATGGGTGACGTCACGGTCACTTTGTTACTAATATATACAAACCAGTAGTGAAACTCACCAAGCTAATGCTAAGTTGTGAAACACACCAACCATAACTCTACTGCTAACACAGGTTTTGGGGGATTTTTCCTCACTCAAAAACCAACCCTGAGGACAGAGGGTGTTACATTTGGTATAGATTTTAAAGCCCTTTAAGGCAAATTTGTAATTTGTAATACTGGGCTATAAAAATAAAACTGAACTGACTGTCCTATTAAATGCTACAAAGTATTTCAGCTGTTTGGTAAGTAACACATATGGTTGTGTTTGTTAACAGAAATGCCAACGTCCTTTTATATTCATAACGTTATGCCTCAGTATAACGCAACTAATAATAATATATACAAATTTGAAACATTTATACATTTCTGGTGCACTCATTTGTTTGCAACGGAAAACTGGGATAAAGGGAAATTTATTTCATCTCTGAAGCAGAAGTTGTAGATCTGTTCATAAGGTATTGTGATGTGTGACTTTCTGTTCAAATTCCTTAGTATATTTGTGCTGCCTGCAGACTCACAATTATGTACAAATACTAGTGGTACATGTTAGTAAATGTTATTTATCAGTTGTAGATCACATGACATATTTGTGCATCTTCTGAGAGTAAGTCCTCTCCATAAGACTGCACCCAAATACATCTTGGAAAAGGAGGCACTTAGTATTTAGCCACATAATGTCAGAAAAGAGTCAGCCTCGCCCCTTCTTTATGTGTACTCACAAAATTTACAATTTACAAAAACTAGATTGTGAAAACCACACTTGTCCCCCATTGGACTGGTGTCTGTCTGGTTTATCTCATTAAACAGTAATTTTGAGACTGTAAAACAAGAATCAACAATATTTGGTTAAAACTCTAAACATAAAAATTAAAAAAAGGTTAGAATGAAAATGTTAGCAATTCAAATGGGTCTTAATGTAGTTCACTTGAAAAATGCAGAGATTTTGGCTTTTGTCATCTGCTCAAACACTGACTTTACTGGCCAAGGCAAAATACTTCATGGTCTTCATGTGTGCTATAATTTCAGTGCAAGTAAAGGGGCTAGAAAATGTTCAGAGTGTGTATTTTTCCTTGACTGTTATATAAAAATGACAGTAACACTACAAAGCTGGAATGATTCATTTTCCCCTTTCACTGGCTTTTTTTTCTCACTTGGCTTTTGTCTCGTTCTTCGTAAACCTGTCTTTTCTGACCGGCTCAACGGCCCAGGTCCGAGCTCGTACACAGCCGATCATCTGCAGCGCCCAAAGTTAACATCTGAAATGCTCAGCTATGTTAGCACCAGTCCTCCTTGTCCCGCTCCCTGAGACTTCCTGTTCCTCTGCCCCCAGGACCAGATGCAGAGTTGACCCCGAGGGTAAAGTGGTATCCATTTGGGACCACACCTCCCGCCCGGCTCTGTGTGGTAGGCGCTGTAACGGGTGCAGCAGCAGTCCCATGTGAAGTTGAGGCAGTGGTGGAGGCGGGCGTCCTGATAGTGCGTCCTCCCCCATGGCTGCTCATAGCATCCTGGAAGTCCTCTGCGTCCTCTTGACGAGAAGCTTCCTGCTGCTGCCGTAGCAGATTAGGGTCCGAACCGATGCGGGTCACTGGTATCGGGGACTGCTCGAATAAGCGGTCATGCTCTGAAAGGCCACGGCTAAAGCGAGTCTGGTGCCCTGTTGCCACCATGCTGGTGGACGGATGAGGCGGGGGGTTGGCGGTTTTGTAGGTCACAGCAGGACGTGGGGTGAGGGGCGTCTGTGGGAGCTGCCTGCGACCGCGACCGGGTGTGCTCGAACCAGGGGGGAGTCCCGTGACCCCCGCTTTAACTGCACTGCTACCAAGCTAAAATAAAATAAACACATATTTTAGCTGCAGGTGCATTCATTTCAGATTATCATGGTTACATGAGGTTTTACCAACAGTAGAAGCATTCAAGACAGCACTAGCATGGAAACGCCAAATAGGAATACCTAAGCAATCTACCACTGAGGACAGGCATACATACAACAGCGCATACACGTTTAAGTGTTTTCTATATTTAGCATACACTTTATTTTAACACGTTTCTTTTAAGGAGACATAACATTTTCTGATAAATGAAAGCTGATTTCTTCAAAGCTGCCAAACTCCTTTTTACAAAAGCAGTAATTTTACCAGTTTCCCTATGGTTTTGTTTCACTTAGATTCATGTCATTTCTGTTGTATTACTTGTTTTTTTCTTTGCATGCTGCAATTGTTTTCCTCTTTTAGGCTTTCAGTTTTTTACTTTCTATTTTCTAAATTTGAATGTTGTTTTTGTGCCAAATTCAACATGACCATGGAACAACAGTTGATAAAATGGTAACCCCTCTAGTTTTAAAATTGACTGTGACTTTGACCTTTTTGTTTACAGGTCATCGCAAATGAGGAATCAGCATAGGTAATAATCCAGGGGTATATGACATTTCTACCTGACTACATAGGTAATTAATTGACAAATTAAGTGGTGTTTGTCATAGTAACCCTTCCCCCTACCCTGACTACCTTAATATTGATGCGGAAACAGTCAATGACTGTAGAAGCCTGTGTGTGATTGAGAGGGAGCGAGTAAGAAATTCAATTCAGTCTTTTTTGTTGCAGCAAAGTACAATGAGATGAAGGCTGACTAGTTGTTACCATAACACTAGCTCGCAGTTCCTGCTCTCAGTAGACTATGTATTAGCAATGGGTTGAATGTATGTCATGTGGAGAATAGTGTGTGTTTGCCTAAAAGTCACATGAAAAACTCTACCGCTCACGACTACTACAATAACTTGTGAGTCTAGGATCCATGCACTTCTGCAGCAATTTATTTTCTATTTATTTGGTTAAATAAACATGCTTTAGGCATTTAAACAAAGTTAAGTGTTTGTATTATTCAACATTTTTACACCAATTCTTATACTTTTACTGCAAATGAATATCTGCTCCAAATTTTGGTTTCAGCCTCCTTAGCTACTAATAATCAGTATCGGTACCGGCCCTGAAAAACCCATATCGGTCGATCATTAGTATGTAAGACAGTTTTCTTGTGGAAATATTTCTACAATGGAGGTAATTCAAAACTTTTCACAGGTTTCACATGTTCAACTGAAAATATAGTGCATAAGAATCATCGCCCATCTTGTGTGAAACCTTCACCACCTTATTTTAAAACTGGCATACGTGTCGGGTGTCAGACCTGTTTGAGGTAACCGGTGTCCTGCCCTTCTCCTGGAGACGTGGATCGACTGGGACCAGCCGACTTGGTGTGGCACTGCTCCCTGCTGCCATAGCGGTCACAGGAGTAGTATCGCTGCTCTCCGGCAGACGAGTGGTGCCTCCTCTCGACAGGCCGGCTTCGATCCCGCTCCCTCGCTCGCTCTCTGGACAGACCTTCAGGTGAGGGGTCAGTGAACGAACCTGGACAATGACGTGACATGAGGTTTAGAAGGTGGAAGTCACTTAAGTTAGAGATGTAAATAAATGGACACCATACTCTGAAAATGCTCCACTGAGAGCATATGTATGTAGACATATCATCAAAATGTACTTAAAAGTGGAAACTGCATCATTTATGTGTATGTTAGATTTTACTGCTGTACATGTATAACAGGGGTGCTCACACTTTTTCATCATGTGAGCTACTTATCAAATGACCAAGCCAAAATGACTTGGTCAAAATGACTTGGTCAGGGGGAGGGAGGGCGCCGCTCTGGCACAGCTGCCAGTGTTCAAACCAATTTCCAGTCCAGTCCACAGAAGGAAAACCACACGCCTTTTATACCATGACCTGGATGACTACGAATCTTCAAAGACATGAGCCAATATTGCACAACACAATTAACTATGTACATTTTTTGTCATTACCCAAGTTTACTCTGATGATTTGATTCACCCAGAACAATGCTTCGGTGGCGGCTTTCACTTTTGAAGTGAGAGCAATGACTGCTGTCCTGATAATTGGCATTTTAGTTTTCTCACCTTTTCTCTTTCTCAGCTCACTTTTCGGTTGGAAGTCAGTCTTGTATTTACTATGAACAGAATGAAAATGCCGCTCCACATTTCCCTTTTGTGGAATTGCAATGATAGACTGGCAGACGAGGCAAATGTGCTTCAAAAATGTCATCATGAAAAAAAAGTCCTCTTCCCATTCCATATGAAAGTGCTAAGTTTTTGTCTTCTTACTCGGTCCAGCCTCCCCCACTCATTTTTATACCCTTTCTTAGGTGTAAGAGATAAAACTGCTTTGCTGCACATGCTGTAGGTCAGGGGTGTCCAATCATTGCCAGAAAGGGCCGAGACACTGCAGGTTTTCTTTCCAGCCACTCACTAAAGCAGGTGT
>JAQQAE010021209.1:0-10512 GCA_029823295.1 Pseudamia nigra | reverse complement strand
GGAGGTAAAAGAGTTACTGCAGCTGTCATTTATAACATCCACGTGAATATTAAAGTCACCCACTATAATAACTTTATTTGTGTTAAGTACCAAGTCTGATAAGAAGTCTGAGAACTCAGTTTCCAGTATCTCGTCGACTACGGTCCGGAGGAGAGGTCTTGGCTGTCCTGCGCAAACATTTTGGACCCAGGGCTGATCAGAGACTTCTACCGGGCTCACCCTGACAAGCCTGGTCGGTCCCCAGGAGTGGACCGTTAAGGGGGGGGGTACTGTCACAATCTGTCCCTCTGGCTCCCTCTGGTGGTCTGTGTGTTTGTCCTCATTATCTTTTGCAGGTGTGTTGGTTTCTGGCAGAGGTCCACAACTTCAACCCATCCCCTCATCAGTCTTCAGTGCATTTATACCGGAGTCTTCCAGTTCAGCATTCGCCGGTCCGACCGCTTAAACCGCGTGGTATTGAGCCCACATTACGCCGTTTTCAGCCTTTACGTATGTATATGATAACGTACCTGTTTTTCCCTGTTCTCCCAGACCTCAGCCTCGTCCAGCTGCCTGCTCTCCTGGTTCTCCTCCCGTCCTGTGTGCTTCCCTTTGGTTCCCAGTCTCCTGCGTCCGTCGTCTTCGCCTCGTCCCAGCCCTCGGTCCCACGTTGTTAACACCGGCACTTTCAGCCATCGCTTCGCTCCTGCTCCACGTCTGTCCTCCAGTCCAGATTTTTGTCCATGTTTGCTTATTTAGTAGATATTAATTTATTTCAGCATTTTTTTCTACTTTTCCAGCTTAGTTTGTTCATTTCACTTGCTATTTTGCTCCTTTTTGCCTTTTTGCTAATCAAAAAATTACTAATAAAAAAACTGAACAAAAGTTCACAAATAGAAAAATGTAACAAAAAACAATGTTCTTTGGAGAGTAGATACTTTGAATACTTTTGACTCTTACTCAACACTTACATTTGTGATGGAAAAAAACTGTACTTCTAATTAATCACATTTTGTAACATCTTGATGAATAAAAGTCAAATGAACCAAAAATAAAAAAAACAACAAAATGAGCACAAAATCACCAAAATAATCAAGAAAAATAAACCAAAATGAACCTCAAATAAACAACAGAATGAACAAGAATGAACAAAATAACCAACACAATTCAACAAATTCCATAAAAAAAGAAAATAATTGATCAAAAATCTTCAGGCAATTGAACAAAAATGAACAAGATAACCAACAAATCTGAAAAAAGGCAACAAAACAAAGAAGGAAATGATCGAAAATGGTTCAAATAATCAACTAAATTAACAACAATTAACAAATTAAACAATAAATGTGGCAATAATCTTGAGCAGTGTCTGTATTTTCACATTTATCTGGTTCTGGATCTGATGCTGGATTAATGTTAGTTAATGTGACCTTTGTATTGTTATGACCTGTAGATAAATAACCTGCTAGAAGACAATATATGAGGCTTAAATAAATTCCACATTGTTACTCAAGCACTTATGTTTATGACTACTTCTACTTCTGCTGGAGTCACTATAAAGTAACAGTACTTTTTACTTGAGTACTGTCTCTGCTTACTACAGCAGTCACCATTAAAGGTCATATTTACAGTGACAGGCAGTCAGGTTTGTTGGCTAATATCATCCAGTTAAAGGCATCATTATCAACACTGGGTTTGAGAAATGAAGCGTTTCTACATCTTCACTACTGTTTAATAAGTCGCCTTGTGCACATGTATGTTTATTTGTAACAATGGCACAATATATGTATAAGGTTACTGGTCCATGCAAGCATTTTCCTGTTTACAATACAGCTGGTATGCTGTGAGATGCATTAACGCTGTGTTTGTAATGACTTATCACCTTGCTTTAAGATCATTGACTTTGACTTGGGAGATCCATAATGACTTAACACTCCCACTGGCTGTTAAAGCAAATGAGCAAGGGTTTCCTGTGCAGTGGGAGGCCACTGCTGTGTTTATCTGTGTGTCTCTGTCTCAGCGTTTTCTCCGCAGTGGCCATTACTGTGTGGACTCGATGTTGCTATGGCAACTCTATGGCAGTAGCCTTGATAGCAGAGTGATCACACATTATTAGTTGACTCATGGCAGAAAAAAAGAACAACCTGGTGATTTGGATAAAAGAGCAGGGGGTAGAAGATGTCAACAACGGAGGCAAGGATGAAAAGGACATTTTTTCAGAAGGAAATACAAGGAAATGTGAAACAGAAAGGACATGAATGTATGTTTGTTCATTTTTTGTTGCTCTCTTACACAAAAGCACATACTAATACTGTACTACTAATAATGACAATAATCTTTTTGTATATATCATCCTTTTACCAACTATGTGAAATGTGAATAAAAACAGAATACAATGATTTAAAAATCTCATAAACCCATATTTTACTCCCAATATATCAGATGTTGAAACTGAGACAATTTACCGTTTCATGGAAAATACTAGCTTATTTTGAATTTGATTGCAGCAACACATTTGAAAAAAGGTTGGCCCAGGTTTGCCATTGTGTAGCATCGCCTGTCCTTTTAACAATTGTCTGTAAATGTCTGGCAAGTGAAGAGAACATTTTCTGGAGTAGAAGAATGTTGTCCCATTCTTGTCTCAGAAGTTCCAACTGTTATGAGACCATACGTATAAATGTGTTAATGTCCATCACTTCTGAGGATAATTTTTAGATTTGCAACCTGAGAGTGAAATGACAGCAATTTCTCTGGCCATAAGTGTTAGTGCTATAAATGCGTGTGTGAAGGTAATGTATGTTTAAAGGCCGGTGTACATTGTGCGATTTCAGACCCAGTTCAGTTCCGATTTCCACCTGTGGACACTCCCTGGCATTTACTAGCAATTACAGGCAGAGATTATGTCTCTCAACCCACATCGGTTTATGAGCAGCCTGAACAGTTGAAACCTCAAATTGCGCATTGGATGGGTTTGATTTCCATCTGATCACAGTGTGCATTTTCTTTGCTTTTCTTCTCACTGCACCTGTGCAGCAACAGTACAGCAACAAAAACAGCAAGTGAAATCAAGAAGACAGCAACATATGTCACAGAAATTTCACATGCTGTAGGAGGTTAATTAGATTTGGCTCCAAGTTTAAACATTTCTGTGCAGATGGAAAGGCATAGACATATTACGGTATTATGATCAGAGCCCCATGTCGGTGGATGTGCACCTGCCTGCCTGTGTGGAAGAGAGAGAGGGAGCAGATGTACTGCATGTCACTCAGAAAGTGAAGAGAGAAAAGAAACAAGAAAAAATAAAGTGGTATCCACAGGGGTGGAAAAAAAACCTATATTTTTGCTCAGCATTGATTGAAAAAGAATGGTTGTAATGTCTAATCTCACCCATATAGTGTACTATGGCACAATTGCATGTGGATGTCGGAATGCACAGTGTATGCTGGATTCATGTTTCACAGTGTACTATACCTTCATTTTCAAACATTTCTAAAATTGCGCAGTGTGTGACAGCCTTTGGGGAGGAGGACTGACTACTTAAACATCTGGCTGAACATAAACTCCCATTCATACATACAAACCTGTACGCCATAGTACAATGTTAAAACAGAGTTTTAAAAAAGTTCTATGACTCACTTTAGTAGCATATATCGATAACGTTTTAAATCGGAACCAAATGAATACCTTTCGTATCCCTTTGTGGCTGCTTCTAGATCTGGTATTTGGCTTGTTTGTTGTGGGCTTTTTGGTTGAGGGGATGATAACTCTGCTTTACAGTAAAACAAGCACAGAATAGGTGATGGTAATGCACCTTAATGCTGGATGCTACCTGCTGCAAAATGTTAAGATAAAGAGTTCTTCCTGAGGTGCGGTGGAAACATGGTGTTTGTAAGCCACTTATACAAAAAATAATATTAATTTTCAGGTGATTTTCAAGTACACCTGTGAAACCCTAACATTTCATTAAATTTCAGAAATGAGTCCCACTTAAATCTTGCTCATTTAACCTTTAAGTGATTTTCATGGGCTTGGTTTGATAAAAGCTGTACTATTTATTAGCTGGATAAATACTGTTTCATGTTTAAAGTGTTATACAGTACATCCCATGATACCTAAAAGGCTGCCTTTTAGAAGTTCATTTGCAAGCTGAAGCTGCTTGTAGCGTTTCAAATGACGAGCCTGTACAATGTTATAAATGAGGGCTTCACTGGAGTGAGAATGGCCTGTTAAGAGATTTCACACTGCTTTGGAGCACCACAGCTGGTGCCTAGGGAATGCCTTTGTAACTCAGATGTATGGTGGGATTGCTCCAACCTCAGACGACAGACCACAAAGTGATTTTTGAAAGGCTGTTATCTCAGCACCTGGCAAACTGATCGTTGACTCATTGGTATTGATCAACAAGGCTACAATCCCCTCTAGATATATCATGGCCATTTTCTGCTATAGGACAATAAAAATCTCACTTATTGCCCCTTTAAATGCACTGTAACTCTGTATATTGTGTTGATTCTGCAGTCTTCGCGAGGTCCATCCATAAGACACGTTTAAATGCCACATGCTGTTCTTTCTCAGTATCACATTTTATTGCAGCTGCAGCCTGTTAAAATGCACAGCACTGTGGGTTAAATGATCAGACATAATCTGATCTGAGTTCACTGAAGTTCCAAACTGGCTAGATAGACCTCCTACCTGTTTCTGTGAGAGATTCTGAGATACAGTCACAGTTATGAGGAACAGTAAAATGTCTACACCAAGTCCAGCAGTGCTCTTTCATATGAATACTCTCTGCAGCAAACACAATTTTTAGTTGGAGACAATGTAAAGTGGAAGCTCTGGTGAGGTGAGAGGCGAAAATGGACACAAAGACAGCAGGAAGAGAAATGTGAGTATGTCAGACAAAAGGAGAAGATTGAAAATTGAGAGAGAAAATAAGAAGAGAGCAAAATCACCCACTGTGTGCTCAGACTGGATGGCTGACAATCATACAACAGAAAAAAGGAAAAAAGCAGGTGAGACGGTAGGGAAGACGGAGGAGGAGGGGCTGCTGGAGAGGAGTAAAGACAGTAGGAAGGACAATAGATGAGATGAGTGAACAGAAAAAAAATGTCAAATGAAATGAGAAGAGAGGGGGCAGAGGAGAGTGGGTGGGAGACAGAGGTGTTATGCTAAAATGAGTTTGTTGCTCTGAGACGACCGTTGGCTGTCAACTCCTTAAATGAGAACAACACTGGCTTGACAGCTCAGTTACAAGCTTAACACAAAGCTGGCAACATCAGTGCTGTTTGGCTGCCTCACTGGTGTAAGACTCACTGGAAAACATGATGAAGAATAATGTTCATATAATAAAGTCAAAAAACAATCTAAAAGTAGTTTCGCTGTGGTTCTGATGACTGCAGGTCAGAATAGTTCAAGAGTTGTTCAAACATGTGAAAAGTGCTCAAGAGCAAGTACAGTGAGAAAGACATTTAACAGGTTTTTGAAGGTGAAACCTTGTACGGCTGCCAGTATTTCAATTACTCTGGATAGGTCAGAGGGGCACAGTGATTAGGAAGGCCACCCTTCAACTGGAGAGCTGAGCTCAAGCAACCATGCCAGCAAACAACCCTCATAAGTATCCTTAGATGCTGAATCGTTACAAGGTCCAGGTCAACTGAACCTGATTATTTGACTTGTCTGAGCAGCGATGGGGGAATTGATGAAGCATCACATTATTGTCACTACATGACAGTGCATTTTGTGGTGTGAGCTGCACTAAAAGGACGAGCCAAACCCATCCACAAATGTGACACAAAGAGGCACGAGAACAGTTTTACTGTACTTTCCTACACTTTAGCGATGCCTTTTTTAGTTTAACCCTAATCACTTTACCACTTGAACAAGCAAGGCAGTGACTGCAACTTGTCAGGAGCAGAGAGACGCAGCAGAAGCAACCCAGATAGCAAAGTGCAGCTGAACTCACTTATTTCCTTCCTATGATGTGGTTAAAAAAGCAGAGAAAAGCTAGACCGATGCATATTAACCTACAGCCACACACCAATACCCCAACGTCTGTTTTATTCATCTACTACTGGAGCCACCTCAGACAGAAAAAGGATATTATGAGCACAGGTACTGCATATTTATTGAATACTTGAGCTTGCTGAGCACAGTTTATTTTGGCCAAATATATAAGGGTCACTCAAAAGTGATTCTCTGGTGACATTCGTAGACCTGTACCAGAATTTTTGAGCCCACTTCTTAGTGGCACTGTATAAGAATTGCTGTCTGTAGAACTAGGGTGGATAGTGAGGAACTGGGAGAAAAATATATGACATTTCTTCATCCTACTCTAACCAGCACAGTCACCTGACATGAAAAGTCAAATTAAAATGTCTTGCACTGCATAATCCTTCCTGATGCTACACCCTGTAATGCACACCATACTGCTTTCATTCAATAAGATATTGGTATTTATACACCCCACATATTGTCATAATAATAGACTGATGTAAATTTTGCCAAATTAAAGCTGCTGGATAAATCTTGCATGCTGTACATATGTGTCTGAGCTGACACGTTAACTTATTTTAATGCACAAAAACTAACAAAACCAAATTAATGTTAGCTAAGGTAACTAATTTATACTAACAGACCAGGGTTTTGATTAACTAATCTTCACTTCCACTTGCCACTCTGAGCAGCCACACACTTAACTTTAATACACTTTTTAAATGGGTGTTTTATATGCAAATAATGCTCTTGTATTATTTATGTAAAACTTGGTAATTTATCATGGAGATCTTTGGGGACAGACATGGTTTTGCTGCCTCAAGTGGCCATTTGTGGTACTGCAAATGTTTCCCAAAGTCGCCAAAGCTGCCATGAAAACAAACACACAATGATTATGAGACCTCTACAGAGAGAAAAAAAACAGGGTCAGAGCATGAACACAAGACTTGCCTCTTTGTAAGCTAATCTCAAAGTCAGTGTATCGATCTTTCAGTTTCAATATAGTGTCACATAAGTGACTGCTCATACTGCAAGTTGAGGTATGCCGGAAGAGATACCCACAAGTCTTTGGTTCTTCTTGTAAAGTTTGGTAGAGTTAATTATTCCAATTAGTGCTTTCAGGGTTCAATGTCATACACTCTGTCAACAAAGATTTCAATTAAACATCATTAAGGCACAGTGTGTGGATGAACTGGAACAGATTATCAAGCTGAACTATTATAAACAAGACGTAGAAGTCAAACAGTCATTAACCACCATTAACACATTGGGAGGATGAGAGAGTGAGCCAGAGAAAGAGAAACAGAGGGAGAGAGAGCCACATCCTCATCATTAATTGTGATTAATAAAGATTTAATGAATGAACAAAGTGTGTGGGGTGAGTTTGACTGTGATGGATGGGTGGCAGGCAGGCAGCTGTGTGGGTGTGTATGTGTGTGTATGTTGGCGATATAAAAAATGACAGAGAAAGAGATTAGATTGAAGCTTGACATTAAATCAATTTCTTGTCATCTGGAACAATGTCACTGATGTAACCCTCCAAACCCCTCTATCCCAAATCTCTTTTCACTACTCTTTAGAAAAATGAATTATTTTCCATGGCGCGTAGTGATTTCCATGGATTGGAAATTTAAGGGTTCAGAGCTTCAAGCTCAGCCTGTAAAAGTATATATGTACTGTATGATGCAGGAGAAGTAGTGGATGAAATGATTTGCTTTGTGGCTTTAAGTTATAAACTATTTTGATCATGTCTAATGCATGTAGCATCTGGGGTTCTAGTGGAAAGGACCTTAAAAACTAAATTCAAACCTCTGAAAGTAAATGCGGTATACAGTATATATTCATCTTCTGAAGTGTCAACTTTAGTTCCTGCATACATTAGATAATGGTATTTATAGACTGTTCATGTTTCTTGTACAGTGAAATACAGCACAACCCTGATACCAAAGTTGGTCCACAAAAAACAGAACGTGTTAAAATATAAAAAACCCCTTTTTAACTGAAAAGAGTTCAGACAAATTACCAATGTTAGAATGAGATGTTTAATTGTTCTTTGAATATTCAAATGCTCATTATAACCTTGATCCCACCAACACATTTCAAAAAAAGTTGAGCCAGGTTTCTCTGTCGCATCACCTCATCTTTTATGAAACACTATGTAACAGTTTGGGAATCAAAGAGATGGTGTAAATTTCAAGCTGCAATGTTTTCTGATTTTTACTTTATGTAGTATTTCAGTGGCTCAACAGTCGGGGGTGTGTCACATTTTACATTCCATAATGCGCCAAACATTTTCAGCAAGTGACAACTGACACCACAGGCAGGCCAGTTTAGCATCCAGACTCTTTTCCTACGGAACCCTGCTGTTGGAATACTTGTGGATTGCTTAGCTGAAAAAGATGAGGCCTACTCTGCATCATATGTTGCTCCAAAACCTGTATATTGTTCAGCATGAATGTGGTCTTGACAAATTGGCAGGTTACAAGCTGGATGATCCCTTTCCTTCTTAACATGAATATCTGCAGGATATGAAGTCCCCACAATCTTAAAGCTGGAAAACACTGTTGTACTTGACAGACTCAGCCTCACCAAGATACACTTTTTATATCCAGTCATGTTACCAGCTTGTTGCCTGTAAACCAAAATAACTGTGATATGTGTTTTTAAGCATGTCTTCTTTTGGACACTGGCTCAGCTTTTTTTTTTAAAAAGCATGTTCTATATACAAAATTTTAAATGGGCTTATGATTTCCCAAACAACAAAATTTCTCTATTTGCTATTAAATATTGCGTTTCTGTGTTTTCCCATTCACCCCAGCATTTTTATTTACATTGTACGCAGCAAACTGTTTTAGAAGTGGGCTTGTATAACAGACCGTTACTAAAGCAAACTTTAGCTTGTCTTGGTAACCTTTGCTGTCATCTGCCATCTGTTCTGTCAGTATACATGCATTCAAAAAACAGATGTACTTTTGTTTTCTTTTTGCAGGTCGGTACTTCATATGGAGTTCTTGTGTTTGTTTTTAGCTGAGGTCTGAACCTTTTTCCCCTGCAGGACTCTGATTTATCAATAACTTTAAACATGTCACTGAATGCTACCCAAATTAGTCTTAAAAATTCAGAGACAGCTGTGGTAAGACATTACATTCCAAGCCCACTTGTGTGGACTTTATTGCAGCTCTGCTCTGGGAATACAGTGTTAAATTTACACAGGCAAAGCCACCTTTATGATCATCTGTGTACTTCAGTGGTGCAGAAAAATTTATCTCTGTCATATACATTTCTGGAGAAAAACTCAACTCTATGATTCGTTAAATTTCACGTTAAGCTTCACAATAGCCAAACTTTTTACAAGACACTTCATCAACTGTTTTTTAACCAACCGTGGACAATTTTACCATCATGAGTGCTCATGATATAAACACATGCCAGAAATCTAAGAGCATCACAAACTGTATTTATGAGCCATATGCAGTTTATTTTGTGTGTGCTGAGATCTAGAGCACTTTGAATATTACTTAAAGGCATCGTTCAATAGATAACAGCAACAAAATACTGTGATTGTCCTTCAGTTTATAAGGATAGATTGTGGATAGGGATATGTAATATAACAAGATATAACATAAAACATAATATCCTTATGTGTTTCAGGAATTTTAAATAAATCACCTTTGTGCCAAAACTCTACTCTTTCTGTCTAGAAAATCAGAGCTGATGGACAGGCCTCTAATACCTGCTCACCACAGTCTAACCCACTGGCCCCAGGCCGTGAATGCGGCAGTGATGTGTCAGTACTTTATGCCATTTGAGCATCATACTGTGCACCTCCACAGTCCCCACAGAAATACTGACACTATTTTAGAACTGCTGAACTATAACACCTGGGGAATGCAATGAAAACCTGCCTGCAGTCATCTAGTAATACCAGATGATGTATGTATCTATTGTTTCATTTCAAGTAAAAGTTGGCCAAACACTGGATGCAGTTTTGTCAAATTTAGCCCAGTGTGACAGCAACAAAAATGCAATCTTTTTTTAGCTTAGAATGTGCTGTTTATAATACTGGTAACAGGAATGTGTCAAAACATGGGTAGGTGGGTAAGAAGGTAGGTACTGTAGGTAGGTAGATCAGTAGGTAGGTAGGTGTATAGGTGCACAGGTAGTGGGTATGTAAGTGGGAAGGTAGGTATTTGGGTAGGTAAGTGCATATTTAGGAAGGTAGGACGGTAAGCAGGTATGTGCAAAGTTGGTAGGTAGGTACATACATAGGTAAGTACTAGGTAGGTAGGTACTGTAGGTAGGTAGTTGGTAGGTAGGTACATACATAGGTAAGTACTAGGTAGGTAGGTATGTAGGCAGGGAGGTAGGTGGGTAAGTAGTCAGTAGGTAGGCAGGTAGGTTCAGGTTCAGGTTTCCATTTATTGTCAATTGTTTCCAACTGCAAGCAGTACAGAAAAAAATTAAATTTCATTCTTTTACTAAAGGGGGATAGGCTGCAGCATCCAGGGTCGCGCCACCTTTGAACAGTGAGGGGGTAGGGGTGGT
>JAQQAE010021208.1:0-10512 GCA_029823295.1 Pseudamia nigra | reverse complement strand
GGCCCTGCCACCAAGGAGTTTTTTGACCACCTCAGTGACCTCAGCCCCAGAGATTGGAGAGCCCACCCCAGAGTCCCTAGGCCCTGCTTCCTCAGAAAAAGGCATGCTGGTAGGATTGAGAAGTTCCTCGAAGTAGTCCTTCCACCGATCTACAACATCTCCAATTGAGGTCAGCAGCGTCCCGTCCCCACTGTACACAGTGTTAACGGTGCATTGCTTCCTCCTCCAGAGCCACCAGATAGTGGACCAGAACTTCCTCGAGGCCGTTCAGAAGTCATTCCGAAGGCCATGGCCTGACCAAACTCCTCCCATGCCTGGTTTTTTGCCTTGGTAACCACCGAATCCACATTCCGCTTGGCCTGTCAGTACCCATCAGCTGCCTCTGGAGTCCCACCAGCTAAAAAAGCGTGATAAGACTCCTTGTTCAACTTGATGGCATCCATCACCACCGATGTCCACCAACGGGTGTGGGGGTTGCCACCGCGACAGGAACCAACCGCCTTGGCCACAGCTCCAATCAGCTGCCTCGACAATGGAGGGACAGAACAAGGCCCACTCGGACTCAATGTCCCCTGCCCCCCTGTGATGTGAAAGCTCTGCGGAGGTGGGAGTTGAAGCTCTTTCTGACAGGAGACTCTGCTAGATGTTCCCAGCGGACCCTCACAATACATTTGAGCCTGCCAGGTCTGACTGGCAGGCTCCTTCTCCCCCACCATCGGAACCAACTCACCACCAGGTGAGTTGACAGCTCCACCCCTCTCTTCACCCGAGTGTCCAGGACATACGGTAGCAAGTCCAATGATACAACCACAAAGTCAATCATTGAACTGCAGCCTAGGGTGTCCTGGTGCCAAGTGCACACATAGGCACCCTTATGCCTGAACATGGTGTTTGTTATGGACAGTCCATGACGAGCAGAGAAGTCCAACAACAAAGACCACTCAGCTTCAGATCGGGGGGGGGGCATTCCTCCCAATCACACTCCTACAGGCCTCAAGGTCATTACCCACGTGAGCTTTGAAGTCCCCCAGCAGAACAGTGGAGTCCCCATCAGAAGCGCTCTCCAGCACCCCCTCTAAGAACTCCAAAAAGGGTGGGTACTCTGATCTGCTGTTTGACGCATAGGCACAAACAACAGTCAGGACCCGTCCCCCCACCCGAAGGCGAAGGAGGCTACCCATTTTGTCCACCGGGGTGAACACCAACGCACAGGCAGCAAGCCGGGGGGCAATAAATATGCCCACCCCTGCTTGCTGCCTCTCTCTGTGGGCAACTCCAGAGTGGAAGAGAGTCCAACCCCTCTCAAAGACACTGGTTCCAAGACCCAAGCCATTGATCGAGGCGAGCCCGACTATATCAGCCGGTATCTCTCCACCTCGTGCACCAGCTCAGGCTCCTTCCCCGCCAGAGAGGTGACATTCCACATCCCGAGAGCTAGCTTCTGCAACTGAGGATCATTCCGCTAGGACCCCTCAACTGCCACCCATATCACACTGCACTCGACCCCCACGGCCCCTCCCACAGGTGGTGAGTCCATGAGAGGGTGGACCCAAGTCGCTTCTTCAGGCTGTGCCCAGCCGAGCTCCGTGGGCATAGGCCCGGCCACCAGGTGCTTGCCGCCGAGCCCCAACCCCAGGCCTGGTGCGATGAGTCCAATTTTCTCTTCCTTCATGAGGGTCTTCTTGAGCCGCCTCACCTAGGACCTGTTTGCCTTGAGTGACCCTACCAGGGGCATATAGTCCCCGACAACATAGTTGCTAGGATCACTGGGACATGCACACCACTCCATGGCTCATGGAGGAGTAATTAGATATTTAAGGTAAAAATCCCAAAAAAGGTATAAACAATAATAGTACCAATAGTAATATTGTATTACAACTAGTAATATGATATTACAACTTTAAGTTACTTCCACATCATCCTTAACATACAGCCATTGCCAACTGATGCTGTGGATCCATTCACTCTGACTAACACTGCTGTCGTTCTTCAAGATAATATGTAATTACTGCAGTTCTGAGAAGAGTAAGGATTTAACGTTGATCTCAACATGTTAAGCATCTCTGTAACAATTATGCCAAATACAGCTGTAATTTAGTCTAATATGTAAGTTCAAATGAAAGTAGCTATAAGTTTTCTGAGTGATGTCCAGTGTTTACCAGCAAACACAAACAGATTTCTGTCAGTCTTCATCTTCTGTGTGACTATGGAGGCTGGGCCTAAACATGGAGCCTTTTTTACCTAATTTAAACTAAGGTGTAGATACGTTGAGATTTTATGACCACTAGTGGGTAAACAGAAACAGTACTCAAGTAAAAGATAATTCTGATGACTCAAGTAGAAGTACTCAGAAAAATAAGTACTTCAGTAAAAATAAAAAACAGTCTCAAGTAGTGAGTAACTTCATAACATGGAAGTTATTATGGCATTGTATATTGTGTTCAAACAGGTATTTTGGTCATTTTTTGCTTATTTCTTTGATTTTTTTACCATTTTGTTGATTTTGTTCGTTTTATTGTTGATTTTCTTCACATTTGTTGCTTATTTTGTTCAGTATGTATTCATTTTTTGTTCATTTTTGTTAACTACCTAAATTATTCTAATAATTCTTTCTTATTTTGTTATTTATTCAATTTATTGATTATCTTTTTATTTTTTTTATTTTTTTTATTTATATGATAATTTGCTTTATTTTTACTTATTGTGTTGCTTTTTTCATTTGTGTTTATTATGTTAATTTTATAATGTTGTTTTGTTCATTGACTCTTTTTTGGATTACTTTGTTAAGTTTTTTGCTTATTTTGTTGCTTTGTTTATTCATTTTGTTAACATATTAGCTTATTGTCCTGATTTCTATTGATTTTTTTTTACTTCACTGATTATCTCTTCCATTTCAACACATTTTACCCCTACTCATTGAGCTGTTCCCTAATGAGAAAAAGTTGGAGTAAAAAGTATTCACAAGTACTGTCAGAAAAAACTGTTTGGAAAAAACTACTCAAGTATATGTGAAGGAGAAAATGTACTTAAGTACTACCTAAGTCTGTATATGAACTAAACTTTACCTTTAACCTTAAAGGTACCCACAAAAGCCTAGATTCAGTTAAACCCTCACCCCCTATATACTGCACCTCCTGTCACTGTCTCTTGTCAGCTCCAACTCAAATGTTGCAGTCACTGCTCCTCTGCGACACTGAAAATACAAACTCACAGAAGTGTAAGAAGTCAGTCTATAAGATGGAAATAAACAACATCTTTATGCATAGAAGTAAAACACAATTATTCTCTCATAGGAAGCATTCTTCAAAAAAAATTAAGGCTGAAAAGATGCAATACAGTGTCCATCCACTAGTGGGACACTACAGTTAGTACAAAGCATTGCTTATTCCTCATTTTTAAATATTTGGTTTTGTCACTTTTTTCTACACATGCAGGACACATTTTTCCTCATCTTTTAGATGCTTTATTAATCTTTTGCAAGGTATTGCAATGTCACAAGAACAGCAGCAGCAGCAACCTCATTTTGGTTAAACAACAAAAATTAAACAAAATTTAACTGTATTTAAAGTATTTTACTAAGATAATAAAATTCTATCTCTTATACATAGGTTAGAGGATTTCCTTCCTTGCTGCTTTCTCCTGCTGCACATTTTATTAACCTTTTAAATTAGCTCAGATTAACTCAGTTTATAGCAAAAACATAGTTTGTTTTTGTTTTTTTAGAGCCCAAAGTTTACTACATAATCTTTAAATCTTTGCAATTTCATACTTTATATTTATTCATCTTCACCCACTGTGTTTTCTTGCATGCAGTCTAGTTCCTGGCTTTTATAAAGTATGCAAGGCTGACTCTGATTGGAGAAGTCTATCAGTGCATGGAAAGAAAATCAGCTTGATCAGTGACTTTCTGCTAAATGACAGCTGTGAGCTTTAAGCTCAAGTCAAATCTGCTCAGCTCTGTGTAAAACAGCACAAAGGCATCTATCTCAGGCCTCATGCCAACAGCAGCTTCAGAAATGATAATGAAATAACTGAAAGGTGTGAGAGAGAAAACAACACTACATCTTTTATGAATCACTTCAATAGATGCCGAAATAAATTTGACGATTATTGGCTGAGGGGAAACTTTTCAAATAAACAGCTTTATAGTAAGTCATATCACTTGGCAGTTGATCATCATGATTACTCCTGGATGGTCCCAGAAGGTGGCATATTTATTAGTATGCAACAGATGGGGAGCATGCATTTTCCTTGCTAAGGCTTCTGAAATTGGTCTTTTGGTAGCAGTATAAATATGATGAACTGGAGCCTATAACAGGCAGCGCATCTCACACAAGGAGAAAACGTCCAAATGAGCAGCAAAAGTCGTGTTGTGGCTGCTTTACAATGTGCCATCAATGATTGATCTACACCCTGCTGAGCCACTACAGGAAACAAAGTATAGAGCCTATAATTTAGTCACAAAACAATGCATGAGACTGTCAGGTTGTGCATCCATTTCAGCACAAGCATTCCCTGGTGAAGATAGATCATTAAACTACCAGGCGCTTTGCAATATGGTGCAGTCAATGTCACTGAAAAGATGGGACAATAAAGTGAGGTAGGGGGCTGCAACAGCAGGGAGAGAGCATGGAGATGTATTAATGTCACATAGGCTTTAGCCTGCCTCCTTAAGCCCCGCAAAGAGTCACCCAAGCCAATTTCCATTATCATATTGATTGAAATAGTTCATCATAGTGTAATTTTAGGTTTATCGCCACCCGGCTGGGAATAAGACCAAAGCATTATCCAACAAAAGCTATTGTTCCAGGGGACGTTTCGCTGTTCCAGTTCATTGATGGAGTTGATTAAGTTTAAATGAAGCAGACACTGGATAAAAGTGAGGGTATTGACCAGCGAGCGGTGTGCCGCGCTTGAAAAAGCCTGATACATGCGGAAAAGCAAGATTTGCTAAATGCTCTAATCTTCAATCAAATCTAACATCAATACAGACAAAGTTTGGTAATGAGAGATTCAATGAAGCATGCAGTGGAGAGAATTAATCCCCCTTGCCTAAACTGAGTTCAACTTTGAAGCTTGCTCCTCAGGATAGATAGTTATCTAAATGCTAAATAAGAATCGTATTGTACTTTTCACAGCATACTGATCATTAGTTCATTTTGTCTCCATTATTTGTTCTCTCACACATCCCAGTTGTTGATCTGGTGATTAGATCAACCTTGGATACTGGAGGAGAATGGAATAATGAGGCTGTCAGTGAGAGTTGATACACAGCGGCCCGTAACGTCCAGGCCTGTGGGGATGGCGTCACACTGCACCGTTACAGTTCACAGGCTGTTAAATGAAGACAGTTTAAAGTTTAGTACTACTGTATTTGAAGCAGATTACTTCACACTAGGTTACAGGGAATGAGGAATAAATTCTGAGATTCAGTCATAATATAGTGGCATGCAGGAAACTGGCGTCTTGCTTTAGGAAATTAATTTTGTGTGCTGGTGACTGTCAAATGTTTATGTTATTGTAAGTGAATCAACACCCATTTCTGACCCCTCATCATGTCTACAACCTGTGAGCAGTTTAGATAAAGAGAGATTTTGGCTTCCCTTTCTCTAAACAATCCCCTCTATCCTGTTAATCAGCTTATGTCCCTTCAGTTTTATCTTGCGACCCATGGAGGGAGGTCTTGACCTCCAGAATGGAGAGCATAGATGTGGTAGGTCTGACCCTTGATAGTTTAAAATGAACAAGCCATGGTGACACTGAAACCCTCCAGAATAATGTTATCACCATAGTGCTCTAATTAGTCCTGTAAAACCTAGAAGACAGGAGTCAGAGAAGAGTGACTAATGTGCAAGGGAATGGATATTATCATAGAAACCATATTAAAGCTGTTGCTGTACTTTCTTCTGATGAGTCCCAAGGTCTCCACTTCATAACATCCAATAGAATGTTTGTCTTGCAGCTTTCCATGTCTCTGAACTGAAGCTTTTCTCTGATTAAATTGCACTTAATGACTCAAATGACAAAGATGCAACAGCATTATTTAAATAGAGCGATAGACTTTATGAACTACTGTACACGGGACACATTTTAGTTCTAGTTGCTATTACACCAGACTTTATGAATTAATATTTTGCTATAAACAAAATATCGTGCGACCTTTCCATCCCAAGTCAAAATAATTTTAAATATAATGACTAAATAATTAAATAAGAACTTTAATTTTAAAAGAATTTAAATCTTATACAAAAACACCATGATACACTGTTAGATATACTACACCTGTTATATGACATTAATCTGAATGTTTTGAGTTATTTGCTTAATTTCAACATACTGATGAAAGGCTGTGGTTTGATGTGTGTGATGTTTGAAACAATGTGCAAGTTCACTTAGTGAGAAGTAAGTGATGCAGAATGTTCAGAAAGGACATGCTATACCAAGCAAATGTACAGTAAGAGAAAGCGTTTTTATTTATTTATTACTTCTGCCAAGAAGGTTATGTTTTTATTTGCATTAATTTGTTTGTGACATAACTTAAAAAGTTTGGACAGATTTGGATACAATTTTCAGGGTAGGTCAGAAATGGCACAATGTCCAATCGATTAGACTTTGGGAATGATCTAGAATCTAGAACATCATCTGGATCCAAAAGATTTTTAAAGGTTTCTTCACGATCATGAGATAGGACCAAATTCAACTATTGTCCTTGTGATGCCACAAATAACACCCAGAAAATTTTGCCAAAAACATGAGATAACACCATAATAGATTCTAGCAAACCACAAAGTTTGATCCAGACATGAGCTATATTCTGGGTATAGTGATCCAGAAGCTTATGCTTACAGGGCTTGAGGAAAAATAGTTACTATAAGGTTGTAAATAAAGCTACAGAGATGAAATTGATACCAAGTTGTAGCAGAAAGTCTGCTGATTCAGTAATGTGCCCATGGATTTTGACGTATCCACCACCATTATGGAAATACTATTTTTCATAAATAACTATTGAACTAATAATGATATGAATTTGATTCCAAATGCTAACGGTATGTTTTTATAGTCAAAGAATCCAATAACGAGGGCCAAATAAATGTACAAATATTACTTTTGATGCAACAACATTATGAGGGAAATGATCATAGGATCAAATGATAATGCTAGATTTTCACTATGAAGACAAATTGAACTGCCTTGGTGGAGGTCTGCGCTCGCTGAGTGCTTTCTATTTCATTCATTCATCCATTCATTTTGAATTATTAATTTAGCATATTTATCTAAAGACCAATGAAATTATTTGTTTTTATTGTTTGTACATCACAAACAAAACATGAATTTGATATAAATTGTACAAAGGAGCCCAATTAAACAATCCCTAGTGGATAATAATTAAATTAACATATTTTCAGGGCATTACTTTTTTTTCAATCATTTTATTTTTACTTTGTATTACTTTGTACATGTGAGAGTAACAAGCTGACTTACATCAACATTCAGATGTACATTATTTATCCCAAAACTGGGAATATGACTTGGTACAGCAACATAATACAGCCAATACAACAACACTGAATCAAAACTGTGCAAAAACTAAGTAGAAAATCACAACAGTAGCAGAGTTTAAGCAGCTAAGTACAATATGCATGATATTATAATGAATAAACAAGAAAAACTTTACGTAAAAGAAACAATGATGGAAAAGGACTTTGTACAAAATAAAGAATAATGGAAAGTACACACAAAATCAGCACAAATACATCAAAAGAAAACCAAATTACACTTTGACAATGTTATATATGAGTGTATAGGAATGATCCTGAGTTACAGAACCTTTTTGTTTTGACATGGCCCTCTTCAGTAGATTCAGTCAGGGGTCAGAGAACTATGCACTGACATCTCCATATGGGACAGCACTACTGATTGATAAATGTGCCAGTGTCACATATATGCAAGACCAGACTAGCAGTGGTCATTTCAACCTGCTTTAAGTGTGCAGTAGGTGTGTATAAGGTAAGTCTGGGTGTATTTTCACCTCCCACCCTGGCTGCTGGAGGCCTGTCGTGGCAGTCCACCGTGGAGCAGCAATGTAGAAGGTGATGGAGTGAGTCGAGGCTGTGACATGAAACCTGGTACCACATAACAGGTGACAACTCCTTGCACTTTTTTGGGGGGTTTTATGAAGGCTTCCTGCTAGCTCTGCCCAAATCTAACATTGTTCAGTGTAAGAAGAGAGTTAGTTTACAGTACATGTTGAAAATTGACTGTGCAACACAAATATTCACACTTATAGTATTATAGATTTTGTTATTATTGATATTTTAGATTTGTCTGTCTCTTTTACATTCTATCCAAATTTCTTGCAGCAATCGTGTTTAGTTTTAGACAAACTTGGGGGTCAAATAACTTCAAGTTCCAGGCAGAAACAAGCAAAAAGCACTAAGCACTAAGTCTGTTTGTGGACTGAAAATGATAAAATAATAAGTAAACTAACAAAATTAACCTTTACACTGAACTAAATAATCAAGAAAATGAACCAAAATGAACAAAGTAATGAGCAAATTGAAGAAAATTGGCCAGAAAATGAAGAAATTTAAACAAGTAAGAATCAGAATTACAGAAAATGAAATAAAAGGACGGCCGTAATGCTGGACCAAAGCGCACACAAGGCAGGGAGGAAAATGAAGAATAAATTAACCAAAAGTCAGGAAAATTTAAAAAATGAACGAAAAAAGCAAAAATAAGCAACAAAATGAACAAAATAAGGATACCAAGTGAGGAAAAATGAACAAAAATAATCAAGAAGATGAAAAATAAACAAAAATGAGCCAAAATAGTGAACAAACAATCAACAAAATATAAAGCAAAAATAATGAGAAACGTAAAGGAGAATGAACAAAAAGTAAGAAGATAAAAGAGACGAACAGGTGAAGAATAAAAGGCAGAATTAGAATGAGACAAAACAAAATAAGAATCCGAGTGAAGAAAAATAAAGAAAAAAAATCGAGAAAATTAACAAAAAATGTAACCTTATACCACAAAAGGAGCGAAATAAGCCAGAATAAAAATCTAACCACCAAAATGAAACTTGTAACTAAAGATACGATCGCCCTTTGGGTGTCATAGACTGTGATGAATGTGCCTAAGTTCCATCTTTATTTCCCGACGCCTCCTCGTTATTTGCATTTACTCGGTGCAGAATGACGGTAAACGCGGTGAACGGCGCTCAGCAGACTCTTCATCCCCGTCTTCATTGTTGAGATTTGAGCTATGTTGTCAGAATCCCATCTAATCTGCATGTTTGTTTCTTACACAGGGCATGTTCGCTTACCCCCCTTCTTCCTCTGCAAATCGACAGGAGATGCAACCCGGGAGAAGTGCAATAAAACAAACTCTGCTCTCAAAGGTGTGCGCGTCTTTGTAGCGGCGCGTTTTGCCTGTTAGCTGCACATCCTCCCGTCTTTTCATCTGTCACTTATTCCCCCTCATGTTTTGTCATTTGCTCTGTATATTCATTTGTCGCCTGCTATGTTTCAATGCCTGTATCCGCCCGCCGTTGTAATTAAATTTCTTCCTCAAATGCGACAAAGGCAAAGTAGTATTTCTTTGTTCTGGAGAGGATGTGTGCAGCTCCTGTGCGCAGATTTGTGCGTCAGATTTCAGCGTATGCAGTCGATTGACCATAAAGACGGGTTATATGGGCTGCACGGAGGTAGAAAGAGGAAGAGCCTGGTTGAATTGGTCATTTTCAGTCAGAAATGAAGAAAATAAGTAACAAAATGAGCGACAAAATAGGGCGAAAATGTTTAATCTACTGACATATTATGTGCATTTTAACGGTAGGTTAAGTTAATCTACACGTGTTTATGTATTTCACTTTATACAGGTAAAATATAACGTGTCGGAGGGAAAATTCAACTTATTTTGTTCATTTTGATTTACGACATTGAGTCAAAATGAACAAAATAAGCACTACAAAATGAACAAAAATCAAGAAAGTAATGTCAAAATAATTGAAAACGAACAAAATGATGGAGAAAATAAAATCTGAAGCAAAATGATCAAAATAATGAAAAAAAATATGAAAAGCTAAAAATACCGATTGAATGAAGAAAAAAGTGATGGACGAAATTAACAAAAATGAACAAAATCGTTTTTAAAATGAATGAAAACCAAAGGCAAATTGAGAATGTGAATTTTAAAAAATCAACAAAAATGACTAATACAGTCAAGACTTACAAACAACAATCAAAATTTTTCTAAAATGAACAAAAAATATGCAAAAATGAACAAAATCATGTAAAACATACAGAAAATTTAACAAATACAATTTAAAAATTCAATTCAATTCAATCTTTATTTTTATAGCGCCAATCATAATCGCTGATTATCACTAGGCGCTTCACAATTCGAGGCCGGCCTCAGACTATACAGAGAGTAGACCCAACAGAACCACCGAGAGCAAGCCAAAGGCAACAGGGGGGAGGAAAAACTTCTTTTAACAGAAGAGAAAAACCT
>JAQQAE010021207.1:0-10512 GCA_029823295.1 Pseudamia nigra | reverse complement strand
ACATACAGAGCAGCAAGTACATCATCACCTCCATGTCATTGTGCTTGTGTTGCGCACAAATGCCAACAGCAGAGTTTGGGGACGCGACTCCACCTACACAGATAGTACCCGCTTGTAATTGAAAAGCAACTGAGCCGAGTCGAGCCGAGCCGAGTCGAGCCGAGCCAAGTAGGTACTAGTGGAAAAGCGGCAAAAGACACAGTCGTCCTCAAATCTTTTGAATACAGACTCTACAGCTGAAAGTGAACCGACAACTTAACGTTAACTGACCTTAATTGTCCCGGGATCAGGGCTTTGCTTTCGACCAAACTCTTCAGAGTCACTTTGTTTCCTTGTGTTCAGTTTGTTCCTTGTTCCTCATTCCATGTGTTTGTGGGGAGCAGCTCAGGAGGTAGAGTAGGTCATTCGATAACGGGAGGGTTGGCAGTTCATACCTTCCCCCATGCCATTGTGCAAGACACTTCACCCGTCTTGAATCCAGTGTCAGTAACATTGGATTATGAATGTGAATGAATGTTTGGTGGTGGTCAGAGAGGCCGTAGGCAGTCATCAGTCTGTCCCTGGGCAGCTGCGGCTACAGATGGAGTTTACCACCACCAGTGTGTGACTCTAAGGTGAATGAATAATGGATTCAGTGTAAAGTGCATTGGGTCTCTGGACAAAAGCTCTATATAAGTTATTATTATTATGTATTTTAGACAAATTCGTACCTCCCTTTAGAAAACCACATAGTGACGTACATACATGCATGTTTACATACATGTATCTATGACAGCCTTGTAAATATTTGCTATTCTTAATTGATCTATTGCAATCAGCTTTCATGTTATTGATGTGTCACGCCTTCTGACAGAAGAGGAAGAAGGATGAAGAAGTGTAAATTCAGTGATACACGCTTCTAGGGCTTGGTTAAAGCCATTCACAGCCTCAAAGCCTACAGTTTCTTATGCAAAAAACCGATTAAACTGGAAACATTGTTTGTATGGACACGGGGTTCATGCAAAAAAGTGAGACGCATGTGACTGCTGTGAAGGGTCTTCGGCAGAGGGCAGCCATGAGCCTAGGTCTTATTTTTCATTCTTAAAAAATCTTACATTTGATGTGGTGAAACCTGCAGAAACCCTGAGCAGGCTGTTTTCAGGATTAGTGTAAGACGTGTCCAGCTCTATTTATGGGGGTCATTCTACAGGTTCACTCAGGTGATTCTTAAACATGTTAAGACAAAGTGAATTTGTATTACGTGTAATATTGCCGGGTGATTTGTTAAAGATGAAAATAGATAGAGCTAGTTGTTTTAGACTTCGTCTTGCCAAGTGCATCACACTGAGTTGTTCACGTTTGCAGACCCATGTTGTCTCGGTGCAGATGCTGTTATATGCTGTGGTTTGTTAATCTTATTTGGACTATTTGCTGCATGTTGAATACTGTCTGCCCCGTGTCGATCCTTTAACCTTCTCCACACCATGCTTCCTGCAAGAGTCTCTTTGTCAGCCTTTTCCCACCATGTTTTGGTTAGAGTCGGCGTGGAGCCACACCACAGGGAACGGATGAAACCAAACCAGATCCACATTCCCTGGTTGGCTTCAGAAGATGGCTTTTACCAGAACTCTGTGCAGACAGCTGTGTATGGACCTTCATCGTGTGAGCACCTGGGGCCAATCCCCACTCTGAACCTCTATCGGCTGTTAGGAGTTTGATCTATTTGTCACACTTCATCTGACTGCGCTGCAGTAGATGAGGCTGATTTCTTCACTCAGTAGTTGTAATTTGAAATCCTGGAGCGTTGTGCTCTGTTGTTGTGTGTAAAGACAGTCTGACAAAAGTAAATTACTTAGAAAATTCACATCAGTGCTTCTTGACTAATGATAGAGATCACTGTCCTCAATAGGCCAACCTGCAATGTAAATAGTACGACTACAATGGATGCTGTTCTCAACAAGGCATCAGACAGTAGGGCGCGTAGTTGCCCTCTGTTGTCTGGTAAAACACTATAAAGCAGCCGACAAGACACATCACAGTAACATCATATAACCCTTCTGAGGAAGACAACACGAAGTTGTAAAAACATGCCAAGGTAAATAAACCTACATCTGTCTACAAAAAGAACAGCGCTAAAAGTACTACAAGTCCAGCTGTAGATGTTCCCCGGTGCAGACGCTAAACACTGATCAGCCTCGCATACAGTGATGGAAAAAATGAGGCGATGACCTATTTATAGGTATGCATTGGAGTAAAATGAACATTTTTGTTTTATTCTCTAAACTATTGACAACATTTCTCCAATTTCCAAATAAAATATTGGTGTTTAGTTCATTTGTTTGCAGAACATGACAAATGGTCAAAAAAGATGCAGTGTTTTCATGAATAATGCAACAAAAATAAGTTCATATTAATTTTTAAACAACACAAAACTAATGTTGTAACTTAGAGTTTTGAAATCAGTATTTGGTGGAATAACCTTGACTTGCTTACTTTTCCTCGTTAAATAAGATTAAGTTCGGGTGATCACCTCATCAGCCCCTCATTAAGTAGACTGAGGTGTGTTGGAATGAACTGGATGTCATACATGTGGAGATGCTGATTACAGTTAAATGTTGCAGTGGTAACTTTATTTTTTCCAGAGCTGTACATGTATTTGATAACAGGAAAACTGGACCCGGAGGGAAACACATAGGGAGAAGGTTCAACTTAATCCAGAATCAAACCCAGAACCTTCTTGCTGTGAGGCAGCAGTGTTGACCACTGCACCACTGTGTTGCCCATTAGGTTTTGTATCATGTCCACTGCCTTGAAATGAAATGAATGAACATTTCCCTCAGATGCAACAGGTCTATTTTGAAACTGTAAGATATAGATGTGTGTTAGAATGCTGCAAGTAAAGGTGCAGTTGGAATCAGCAGTGGACCAGTTCTCTATCTGTGCCTCATATGTGAGTGTGGAGTGCAGCCTCCCACAGCCCATCTGTATGTGTGACTCTCATCTTGTTTTCATCTCTGAATCTGTCACTGTTTTGTGATGAACATTTGTGCCTTTTCTTGTGGAGAGGCAAAAGTATAATTAACCAAACAGCAGATTATGCTGCAAAGTCTTTAATTTGCTTGCTGCTGCAGCTGCATCTATGTCAAATAATGTGACTGAAGGCTTCTTCCAGACGTGCTCATCTCAGAAGGAACGACTGGGATGATACCATCATCTACAAGCCTCTTTCAATCACACTGCTCTTATGCAATGTGCTCATGTGATGACTGGACATCCCATTATGTAAACCTGTAGGGATCAGGGAGCAGCCTCTCTCTGCATCTCTGCTGATATGGAATAATCTCTGCAGGCATTAATGAGCCTGTTTCCTCAACCAGTGTGAACACACAGCCCGTCGGTGTCACTGTGCGTCGGTACTGAAGTGACAGCCTGCTGATCAGAAATGTGCTGACTCTCAGGGATTCATGTCGAGTTAGCAAGTCATTCTTAGAATGTGATGTCAGAGGTTAAGTCTGGTCCAATCATACGTGTTGTACTCATCACATGTATCAGGAGTCATGTTGGTTTTATAGGACACAAAGTCAGTCGTTTAACTCGGCTCCAAATCTCACACAGATGGTTCACTGGACCATGTGTTCCTGACAGGCAGTTTTAGTGTTTATTTAAATGCAAGGGTGGTTTAAATGCAAATGAGTTACAGTAAACACACCTCTTTTCTGTCAGTGCCATGGATATTGTCATGTAAACACCTTGTCCAGATGATTCAGGTGGTTCGGATGATTCTAGTGATCCTAGAAGTCTGACTGAATGTAGACAAAAAATAGACCAAGTTAAAGGAAGAGTGTGTTTCTCCATAGACTGTACATATTAGTGACAAAACGACCATGACGTCACATATTGGTTGCTGAAGAGCTGTTTTGAAGCCAATTGGGTTTGCACTTCCTGGATGACATTTTGGAGCCAAAAACAGGATACAGCCATATTTGGACAAATGGCATTGGAGCTACCAGAATGTAAAATTTCACCAAGCCTTGGCAAACAAAGCCATATTGTGGTGTTATTAGTGTAAAAATGTACTCACCACTAGAGTTGAGCATATTTCAGGTAAAACTATGGTCTATTGAATAAATAGAAGGTTTGAAGGTCTGACTTGGACCGACTCCATGGAGAGTCGAGTTACCATAGCGATATGTCAATCAAATCTTAGCACAGCAGTGATTTGTCAGATTATTTGGCATAATATTTTAATGATGGAGCAAAAAGTTAAAGATGGATTAGATCACTTATTAGAGGATTCAAATTCACTGAGTAGAGTATATTCAGAGGGAAGTCCAGTGTAAGTCTATGGGAGTCAGGTCTTCTCTGTGGCCAACAGTTGTAGTACAACTTTAATTTCCTTTCACATCAGCGTCACTAAACAGCCCTAGTCATTGTCCACAGGTTTCTCTGTAGAGTGAGTGTTCTCATAGTTTAGCTTTATTTTCACAGCCCCCAGACTCCTCTAACACTGGGCCTGGGCAATATGGAAAAATTCTATCACAATGCAGGGTGTTTCAAAAAGATGGACCCACCATATCTCTGCAACCATGAGCCCCCCGTGAATGAAACGCTTACCACACGAAGGGGAGGGGGATAGAGTTTTTAAAAATTACCGCTAGGTGCCGCTCCCGATTGGTCGCATGGGACCCAATGACTTGGCGCTACACTCTTGGCCTCCAAGATCCCCACACACTACACCCTGTGACTTTTTCTTGTGGGTATACGTCAAAGACTGCATTTTTGTGTCACCATTAGCGACTAATCTGGATGGATCGAAAACAGAATCACAGCAGCGGTGACTGGAATGGATAAAGAAACTCTGAGGGGCGTTTGGGACAAATTCAACTATTGTCTCCATGTTGTTTGTGCAGCAGGTGGAGGGCTTGTAGAGCATTTATAAAATGGTTAATAAAACTTGAGAACTCACTAAACCATTTGTAACTTTTGTGTTATTGTCCCATGTTGCTATCAAGAAATATACCAGATGGAAATTGGGTCCATCTTTTTGAAACACATCATGAAGTACATGAATCAGTATGTGTCCTGTTATCAGTAACACAGACATATAGTATGTGAAAGAGTGTCTTAACAACCCACTACAGGTTAAAAATCTAATCCAAAGTAAGCAAAGTTTAAATAAAGGGAATGACCAGTGTCATTAAAATGCATGTGAAAGTTCAAATGTAGATGAAAAAGCTGATATAATGCTAGAAAACTACTGCGGTAAAGATGTCATGATGTGATCTACACTGTTTCATCAGTCAGGGCTTCACAGTAGCATTACACCATCCTACACTAACACTCGTTGGTTGATTAAGAAAACGCTTTTAGCAAGATGTCACTGTTAACAGGCTCCAGAAAAGCTGCTAGCATAGCCACATTAATGCTACATTCTGTCATGCCGCAAGAGAGAGAGAGCTAGAGACGTGCTGTAGGTGAGAGAAGTGAAACTGTGCAGCTGTTTCAACATGTTGGCACTAGTCATATTTGTACCACATCCAGTCAGTCGCAACATTTCGAATATATTCATTATGTCTCCCAGCCTGTCTAACACTGTGAAAAGATGTGAAAATATAAAAGATGTAAGGAAAACACCACGCAAGAGGCAACAATACTAATACACAAGACAAAATGATGTCAAAATCAGTAAACCCCAATAAAAGCTGATGGATTTTTGAACAGGCAGTGATGTTTGTACTGTGGACAGGCACCTGACCACGTAGTGACACCATCTTTAAAGCTCAACTAAGAAAGACTAAGTGGAGAAGAGGAATCGTATGATCTGCTGCCTTCAAATAGCCCCACGAAAACAATCTTAAAACACTTTATTAAACAAAATAGCTGAAAACGTGCTTGTCATTTGGACAGAACAGGAGTGTCCACAGTAATTCAGATGTTGATGAAATGAAGGGAATGGTGCATCGTCCACTTTCACAGTGTGGTTGGTTTGTTTCCCTGAAGGTCACATGGCTCTTATCTGAGCACCAGTTCTTCCGGACTATTTTCAAAATTCACCATTGCTACACTGTGCTGATGGATGACCGACCCAGCTGTGTCCTGCCATTGTGGCTCCTGACATTGTGTGTTCTCCAACATCTGCAGCTGTGGAGGGAAGAAGAACTCCAGAGAAACAGGCAGCTGATTATGAGCTGCAGTGTAGTACAACTTACTTACAAAAACATGCACTAGGTTAATTGGTCACTCTAAATTGCCCTCTGGTATGAATGATTGTCTGTCTGTATGTGTGCCTCTGGCTCACGTCGTCATTGTATATGAGAAATGGTTCTCAACTGACCTACCTGGTTAAACAAAGGTAAAATAAATAAATAAATAAAACAAATGTGAACTAAATTAGGTGTGGCTATTAAAAACAAGACTAATACATTTTTTCAGTGTCTTTCCTACAATATCCTTCTGCATCAACACACCACTGCTTCAGGTCTTCACTGATCAAAGCAGTGCAGTAGGTATTCAGACACTTTCTCAGAACCTCTGTCATTCTTTTAACTTCGGACACAGACTCTAAACGTGTTCCTTTGACACAGATTTGATCTCAGGACACAGAAAAGCATCACATGGTGCTAGATCAGGTGAACAGGGAGGGGGATCAAACTCTGTGATTAGTTTTTGGGTCAGAAACAGCTTTAACGTGTGAGCTGGAGCGTTGTCTGGATAAAGAATGAAACTATTTCTCCACAATTGTTGTCTCTTTCTTCACACATTCAAACTATTTGATCAGTTTGTTAAATATTTTCAGAAGTTTTTGATGCACATGGGCATCCAGAACGTTCATCCTCTTGGACATCCTCTGTCTTCACTAAACCTTCTGTTCCATTCAGACACACATGTACGTGGCATGCAGTGTTCCACATACTGTGCACCTTAGTTAATGAACCTGCTGTTTTGTACAATTTCTCCAAAAATTTTCAGTTAATTCAATGCTCAACTTTAATTAAATCATTTCCCAATGCCTGAGCAAACACACATGTGCTTCAGTCAGTAGCAGTGAACTAGGGAGACAGATAAAAAGAGAGGGAGAGCTTGAAAAGATGTGTAAAGTGAAGGTGACAGTGGTCCCAGTGGTCATCGGAACCATCAGTGCAGTAACGTCCAAACTGGGAGAGTCATGCTAGCAGATTCCAGGAAGCAACATCTGAGATCTCCGTCCAGTGTAGTCCAAGGAACAGCTAAGATACTACGCAGGACACTCAAGTTCCCAGGCCTCACGGTCCGGGCTGCTAACATAGGCGGCTAACGGCTAACAACATAGCCGTTTCCGATGGCAGAGGCTAGGACACACAGGACCACGCTGTCGGGTTCTGCATTAAGGAGTTGCGCTGATTCATAGATGCCAATGGTGAAGCAGTCTTGTTTCACAGCTGGCTAGCACTAGCTAGCCGCTAGCTTCCTTAGCACTAGCGGCTAGCGCTCTGACTTCCGGGTCATTCTTGTCGAGACCCGGAAGTAACGCAGATGTGACCCGGGTATCGTTGTCCGGATAATTCGTCGTTATGCGGTTCAATTTTTTTGCAGTTTTTTTTGTCGGTATCCGAATTTGTCGTCGTCAGAGGTTCCACTGTATATTAATATATGTGTGTGTGTGTATGTATGTATATGGAGAGATACGTGATGATTGTGTGTTGCAGATAAAGGTGCTCACTGCTCCAGCTCTCCTGTTCTTATGTAACTGTGTTTCTGCTTCAGCATGCTCTGTCTCCACTCCACTCTGACAAGGCATGTACTTTGCATTGCACCACTGCATTATGCCCATCCCCCACTCGTCCTGTCAGTCTTCCCCTTCACTTTGTCCCCCACAACCCCACCCCCAACAAGCAACACCCACTAACACGAACCACACACATGCAGTAGTAGAAGTGCTGGGATTGCTTGTCCACTGCTAACGCCCCCCATCAGGGTTATGTAACAACCAGTATGCAGCTCAATCTGAGCCCACTGTACTGTGCATGGTTCCCAAGTAAAGGTGCTGACTCTGCAGCTCACGAGCAGAACCACTGCACCTCAGAGGACTGTACCAATGGTCTCTGCAGGGTGGAACCATGGAATTAGAGTGGCATTTTAGAATTAGAATGGCTTGCAGGTACAAGAAAACAGCTTTTAAATTATTTAACATTCATCATGATAATTATTGTTATTGACAGTATGGTCCAGAGCTACACATGTTGGTCAGTTATTAAGTCATGACCTGTACAGAGTAAACTTTAAACCCAGGTCATCTTCAGAGAACTCCAAAAATCTAACATTAGCAGCTGTGTTTCATGAGCCGCATTAATGCTTGAGTCCTGGTGAAGCTGCTCTCTTATGTCCCACCACATCTGAGCAGCAGAGGCTTTGTGCGGTTTGTTGTGGTCACACTCCAACACAGGGAGAAAACACTCATCTCAGTACAAAGCAAGGCAAACGCCTCGAACACACAGTGGAGCCACGGTGTCACAGGGCTTGTGGCCAAAATTCAGTAACACAGCATGATAGAGATTTATGTGGTTTATTATTTCCTGAAATCATTTTAGGGGTTTTCCAGACTGTTACCAACACTGAGTTACATACTTCACAGCATTTAAGTGATTGAGACTATGCCAAGAACAGTTTGAAACCACTATTAAAAGCCTTTTATATCATTTTCATCTTGTAGAATCAGAACAGATTGCACTCACTGCTTCCTTCACTTGATTTCACACACTGATATTCACACAAGTGACAGTTACCTTTTAACTATTTTACATCTTTTGATCATGTTACATCAATTCCATGTCTTTTACATTGTATCTTATTTACTTTCATCTTGTTGCATCTTTTACATAATTTATGTCTTACGTCCTTTTCATCTTGTTCCACTTTTATGATGAGTTTTCATTTTTTTATATCTGTTTTCTTCAGGTTGCGTCTTATATTATTTTCATCTTGACATCTATGACGTTGTGTATCTGTGCAATTTATGTGGTCTCCTGCCTGGTTTTGTCTTTTTGTGTCGAGTTATGTCTTAATTTACAACCTAAAATAACCATCACAAACAAAAAAAATCATGTTATCTGTTGTACAAGTTTTACAAAGACATACTCGTCTAGACCCTCACCATCTGTGCATACCTGGCTGCATGCAGGAGTGATGCTGATGATGCTGTTGATAGTATCTTCCGCTTGCTATGATATCATATGGTATTTACAGATTGTTGAGTTGTTGAATGGAAATGATGTGTCATGCGGTTCTGAAATGGCTTTTTGTAATGCACATGTAAACAGTAGCAGAGAGGAACAGCTGCTTTGCTTGAACACCGTGTCAGTGTGATGGTTCGGACTGAATGCATCGAGTCACACTGTGAAGACCTGGATGTAACCGTGACGTGTCTAGTCTGGAGCGAATCAAGTCCACCTTGCTGACATGTCAATATTACTGAACCTGTTAAATGAGCCTTTGACACACCGGTCTTTTTAACTCATATGTCGTCCTGTTTACGAACTCATCCTTTGCTTGTTGTATAAGTTCGCCCGTGGCTCCTGTCCTGTCCCAGTTTCTGAAGACAAAGATGTAAATGGTGTAAAAACAGGGCTCTCTCCCAACAGAGCACTTTTAACATTCCTCTGTGGAACACAGAGGGTTGATTTTCCCCAGGCTCTTGATACATTTATAAAGTTAACCAACTGTAACAGATTAATTTCACTGGATGAATCAAAACAGGAAGAACTGAACACAGTATCACTTGCACTGACTCATTATTTTTCTCTTGTTCTCTTAATTAAGCCTCACAAGTCCACTTATGTTAACAAATATCAATTCTTCTTAAAAGTTCTAAAGGCTTTTCTAACAACTAATCTGATTCTTCTCCTTTAAATGGTCAAATTTACATACTTTAGCCATTCACATGCTCTATTTGTGAGTGTAAACTATACTAGTCATTATTTTTTGTGTTGTTACCTGCAACAATTATTTATCTGTTTGTTTGTTCACAACATAAGTCGAAGGTACGATCGGATCTGAGTCATTGTATGGGTCCAGAAGATTTTTAAACCATTGTTTACTGTTGTGAGATAGGACTAAATTTAACACTTGTCCTTGTAATGCCACAAAAACACCCAGAAAATTTAGACAAAATACACAGGATAACACCATAATAGATTCTATCAAACCGCAAAGGTTCATCCTGGTATGGACAATATTTTGGATATAGTGATCCAGAGTTCTTTTACATACAGGGATTGAGGAAAAATATCTAGTGTAAGGTAGTAAATACAGCTACAGACACGAAACTGACATCTAACTGTAGTGAAAGGCTGCTGATTCAGTAATGTGTCCACAGATTTAACGTATCTTCAACATTTACAAAGCTAGATCCAGAAGAAAACCACCATTATGTAAATACAGTGGTGCATCGGATACTGGCGATAATCCATTCCGGCGTCACGCCTGTATCCGAATCAGTTGTTATCCAATGCGACTTTTTCCATAAAAATACATGTAAAACCAATTAATCCGTTCTGG
>JAQQAE010021206.1:0-10512 GCA_029823295.1 Pseudamia nigra | reverse complement strand
AGAACTTAACAGAACCTCTGTAATGTTCTGCTGAGATGTTTTTGCTTTTTTACACTTGGTTCACTGCCTTCATCAGTCACTAATGTAATTTGTTTCAAAATGTGTAAAGACTTATGCTTTTACATTTAAATTGACTTTGAAGCAGTACTACTAAATACTAAATACTAAATACTAAAGTTGGCCGTAAGGTGGGTCAAATGTAACAAAAGATTTCATCACTTTTTCCTTGATATATGAGTTATTCGTTAATCACATTAAAGCGTTAATTGTGTTACAATTTTAATCTAATTAATCATGCAAATGGTTACATCCATATTAATGAATTAATTTTGACAGCCCTAGTAAAAAGTTAAGCAATCTTTTAACAGTGACGGATTTTTTTCAATGGGAACAAATAAATTGATGCAATAAAGTGTAATGATATTGAATATATTTACATTTTCTTAAAAAAATGTTAGTGTACTGAAAGCATTTGAATAAATGTCCAAGAGCTAATATTCACTCATTTAAATATTATGATAATAATTATATTATTATTCTGAAATATTTAATGAAGTAGTTGTAGCAGCTGTAGTACTTGATAAAAATAAATGCAAATAACAAATTTGTATCAACACATTAATGTGAAATTCATTCGGTTCTGTTCAGTGTTTAGGCTGCAATAAGTACACAGTTACTGTAAATATATAAAAATACACTTTAATGAATATTGAAACTGTAAATATTTAGTGTATAATAGTATCATTTGCATGACAAATGATACTATTATACACTAATAGTATCATTAAATACTAAATGACCCTGCCCAGGTCTGAAATGGACTTTGACCTTTTCCTTTAAGCAAATTTTGAATCAGCATAGTCAGTACGTAACTCAGGGGCATATGACATTTTCAGCCTCACTACATTAATAGAAATCAGAAAGTCGACATCAAGGTTATTTGATCAGTGAGAGGTGTCCAAGAGTCTAATTTATCACATGCTACAATTTTAGTTTGTTACTATAGGTTTCAGGTACTATAGGTTAAAATAGATTTTTATTATTTATTAATACTGTAACCTAAATAAGATGCAATGGTTGCAATAGTAACATCAATATGGTTGCCATAGTAACCCTTCTCTTCCCCCTACCCTGACTACCGATGTGCCAAGTTTGGTTAGTTTAGGTCCAGGGGCTTTGGAGATACAGATTCAAATATTCAGACAGTGTTCTCCATATTAAACATCCTCCCCCAACTTTAATATTTACTATCTACAGCTCAAGAGAAATAGAAAAGTATCTCATAATATTTGAATATTTCATCTAGAGTTTGCATAAGTCAGTGGCTATGCAAATGCAGTGGATCTCTCTGTGCACATAACAGACTGCTGACTTGACAGTTGTCCAGAAGACACTCACTGACACTGACCACAAGGAGGAGGTCCCAGAAGATCACTGCTGACAGGGCTGTCTGTTCATAGAGTGCTAGATCAAAGCAGACTGAGTCGAAGGAAAAAGCATGGTAGGACAAGGTGCAGAAGTGTCAGGGATTATTCCAGCCTCGAAAACAAAGATGAAGATGATTAAAGAACCTGGGGGAGTTTCATAAGGAGTAGACTGAGGCTAGACAGAGTGTCAGGAGACACCACACACAAATGTCAAGTCACTCCTGCACCAGAGACAATGTCAGAAGTCTCTTGCCTTGATGAAGGAGAAAAAGAAACTGTGTAGTAGTCCAAGGCCCTTTTTGAAGAGGAAATTAAATTTGGTATTTCATCTGTAAGTCTAAGTCTGGGCAAAGAATGGACAGACCATAGACTGTATACTGTATATTACTGGACAAAGTGACTGTGAAGTCATCCATTAGTTTCTGAAGGGCCGTTTTGAAGCCGATCGAGTTGTCACTACCTGGACGGCATGTTGGAGCCAAAAACAGGACGTACCCATATTTGGACGAACGGCAGCGGGGCTTACAAAGCATTCATGCCATGGGACTCATGGGAGAGCTAACATTAGCCGCTATCTTACTGATGCAGTAAAACTTCATCATACAGTGTCAAACAAAGTCATATCACAGTGTTGTTAGTGTAAACACTTACCTACAGCTGCAGTCGAATGTATCTCATGTATAACTATGAAGATATTGAATAAATAGAAGATACGAAGGTCTGAATCGGTCCGATTTCGCTGTAGCGACCTGCTGCTATAGTGACATGTCAATCAAACCCCAGCACAGCAGTCTTTTGTCGAATTGTTTGCCGTAACATCTTAATAACAAAGCAAAAAGTTAAAGATAGACCATCACATTACTTCTTAGAGGTTTCAAATAAAACGTTTGAGACTATGATGACCCATGAAAAAATGTATTTGCTTAGTATTTTCAGATACAAGTCCAATGTATCTCTATGGGAAAAAACTTCTTGGAGTCAGATGATCGGTTCCCCAGTGGCCAAGCGGTGGGATTACAATGTAAAGTTACTTCCGCATTGGCCTCACTTCTCACCTCGCTTTTTAAATTAAATTCCAAAAAATTCTTATTTAACTTTGCTGTGATATTCTCATATTTTGAGATACACCTGTACACATACCCAAGATCCTACTGTTAAGATCCTTTGATGACAATCTGCATAAAGGGATCCTGTATTTGTTCTTTATTAGATGTTATCACTTTTTAAGGCTTTTGTTCAGACCTTCTTCCCTCTGAGTTTCTCTCTTTTTTCAGTGATAAAATGTTCCCAGCATTTGGTTTTGGAGCGCTCATACCCCCTGACTTCAAGGTAGGACATTTGCTTTGTGTGAGATTCACTGTTGGGTAGAAGGAGCTGGTTGTAGATGGAGATTTTCACATTTCTTTTCACAGGCGCAGCTTGCTTTTGATCAAGATGAAAGGCAAACGTATCTGTCAACCTGTAAAATTACACTGTGCACGTTGCGCTGAATATTTGGTCTTTTTGGTCTTTTCTGCTCCGCTCATAGGTTTCACATGATTTCGCTGTGAACTTTGATGAGGACAATCCTGAATGTGCCGGTAAGGTCCTACACATGACACCCTTCACTAGAGCTCATTTAGCATGCAGCATCATTCACATGCACATACAAACACCCTAGTGCCAAAACAGGCCTACAGTATCTCTGTTGGATGCCTCTCATCTCTGCTTTGCTGTCAGTCTCATATTTCTCCCTCTACATCTGTCCTCACCTTCTGTTTTTTGGCTCTCTGGCTTTGTCTCACACATAAAAACACAGCCACACTCTTAAACACACGTACATCTCAGTGTTTTGTCACTATGCTGCGTGAGGTATTTCAGGCTCTAAGACATGGAGAAAAACAACACTAATCTGTATGTGTGAAATGGGCTTGGTGTGCTCTTCCCCCCCACATAGCTGCATTCCTGCCACGAAGACATGTGTCTTTTTATTTATTGTAAGCGAGGGCATAGGTTTTGGTTCCTTTTTAGTCAGGCATCTCTGGATCCTCCTGAAAATTCTGAGCATTTTCTGTGTTCTGGTGAATTGTTAAGTATACACAACAAAAATACTTGCCTAGAACTTTTGTTTTTGCTTCCATTTCTCATAAAGATAATTAGAACTTTTAAGATTACCTACAATATTCAAACAAATGGCTTATATCTCTCAAGCTTGTTCCATCAGTTTGTTAAAATCCGTATTAGTGAGCACTAAGATAATCCATCCACCTGTCAGGAGAGACATATCATCGTACTGATGAAAAAGCAGTGTTACTATGTACAGTATGTGTGTCTTGGACTGGTTACAATAATAGGACACCTGGAAATGTACAGTTCTTTCTTGGGACACAATGCCACAAATTGCGCAAGTTTTGAGGAAACAGCATTAATGTCGACCAGAGCTGTTGTCCATGAACTGAATTCATTTAACTACCTTATACAACCTCCAACATCATTTCAGAGAGTTTTGTGGTACACCTGGCAGGCCTCACAACCCATGTGTAACCAACCATGCTTGTCCTCCACATCAGTCCAGGATTGTCTGAGATCAGCCATCTAGACAGCTGATCAAACAGCTGGCTTTCACAGATGCAGAATTTTTGCACAAATTGTTACGAACCATCTTAGAGAAGCTCAGCTGAGTACTCACCAACACCTTATCGCATTTGCCAACTTGGAGGGGCAAATGCTCATCTTCAGTGGTATGTTGCACTTTGCAGAATTGTTCTCTTCACAGACAATCACCAATTTACACTGTATGGAGCACATCATAGGGGCAGGTTTGTTATCATTCAGGTGAGCGCTTTGCTACTGTCAGTCTTGTGAGGAGTGGCCCATGGTGGTGATAGGGTTATGGTATCACCAGGTAGAAGCTACAGGTGCACTTGAGTCGAATCTGTATTAGATCCTCAGGCCCATTGTCCTGCCATCAATTCCCCTGTTTCCCACTACTCCATTGAGGAGTAGTGGGAAATGGTGATAGAGTAACCGTGGCCCTTTGGATTCTGAAGTTGACAGCCAAGTTGCGACTTCGTGGAACCAAATGCCCGAAGTGACCACATTTAGACAAAGGGATAGAGCTGTGGTAGGGAAGCTGGTCAGGAGTGTTATGGGTTAGCTAATGCTGCTTGCCCAACTTCATCCAGCATTATCTAACCAGGCATTTATAGGTCATCATATTGGTCATCTTACATCTTTCAATTCAATTCTTAAAAAATGGAGGGAAAGACAAAGGATTTGCATTTTTATTTTTGAAAGTACATCAATTTGTACCTTGAACAAAATAATCAAGAAAATGAGCAAAAAAAAAAATCCAGAAATGCAGAGAAATGAAGAAAAATTGAACAAAATAGTAATTAACTGTAGAATAGAAATGAACAAAATTGTGGTCTAAAAGCTAAAAAAAAAAATCAACTAAGGTTTGTAAATCAACCTAGATTTACAAAAGACTGAAAAAATGCGCATAGGGAAATACATATTTTACTAATAGTGAAGGGCGCGAATTTCCACAACTCTCTCGAAATCCACACTTACATTTGTGAGGGTGTGGGCTATACAGGAAAAAACCAAGTTTTTTTTTCAACCTAGCAACTTTGAAGTGAAATTGAATTCACAAAAACTTTTACGACTATGAAACCTTGAACACCATGAAACTGCTGTGGTGTGATATACGAGGAAACAAATCACCACCAACAAGTTAAAATAAATAAATAAATAAAAATCTGTACTTGTGTGTTGCAGGGATCCAGGGGGTAGTGGAGGCATATCAGAATTGCCTTCCCAAGATTCAGCTGTATGGACCCACCAACATCGCTCCGATCATTCAGAAAGTGGCCTCGTCAGCCTCCGAGGAGATGCACACCAAAGAGGCCATGGTGAGTGAGAATGAGAAAAAAACGCCCGGACAATTTCACTTTTGTTATTGCTTTTTACACTGCTACACCGGGACTAAAGGGGGAAAACACAGTGCAACTGAAGAACAATAAAGATGTCAAAAAAATATGAGGGAAGAGGAGGCGAAAGATGAGACCAGACGAGCAAAAGAAGTGAAAAGCAAGAGAAGCAAGTGATATTAATTTCATTTCATTCATGAATTTTGCAGCATAAATTCCTCTCTGCCTTAATGCCTTCTCTCTAACTGCCGGGCGGATTAGACTGAGTTTTATTCAAATTAACCACTGAAAAGAAGCTACTTTTAAAGGGCACATAATGCTTAAATTTATAGCCCGACCTTTAAAGTTGAGGACAAAATGAAGTGTGCTGATTTTATTTTTTTGTTTTTTTTGGAGGGGATTGCCTCTTTGTAAGTCTGTCACATATGCTCTGACTTTACTGTGTGTGCAAAAAGCACCAATTGGTTGTACTGCAGGTCATTCCCCGTGTGTTCCTGACATCATATTCTGACACAACCATTGTAAGTACTGAGAAATGCACTTTTCGTATACATTTCTTGAAAGTGGTGAGAAATATTTGTCAGTCACTCATGGAGGTACGACTGATTTTAGCTTGAATATAATTGGATTCAACCTGAAATATTCTAAAATCAAAAATGTAAATACTCAAGATACACAGCATGGCCATAACCCCTTTTGGGGTAAAATGAAGGGCTCTCCCCATAGATTATAAGCTGAATAATGGTACTAAACACATCTAAAATGAAACCACCAGAGTTAAACTAGAAAATTTGCAATCTCTGAAGAGATTGTGTGGGATTGCAGAGTCAAAATAGATGAACTTGCTGGAAAAGTGCAAAGAGTTAAATTAGCTAACAAAGGATCAAAGCACTGTTGTTGCCGTGGTCACCACACATTCCGTTAGAATTCTCCATTCATTTCCTATGGGAAAAAAATTGTCAATTTATATTGTACAATCGTAATTTAAAAATACGATAATATGTGCACAGTATCAGCTCATAAAAATCACAACTACAGTAAATAACTTCAGAAGGCAAAATGTATATTCATGGTTCCCACTCAAATGATCAAAATAATCAAGAAATTTAACAAAAGTGAACAAAAACCAACAACAATTGCAACAAAATGATCAAAAATGATCAAAATAATTAAGTAAGTTAACAAAAGTGAACAATATAACATCAATATTGATCAAAAATACAGTACAAGCAAAGCAAAATAAGTAACAATAATTTTCCAGGACAGTGTAAGCTCTTCCCCGACACTTGACTTCTTTCTCATTTTCCATATGTTTTTCACGAGTGAAAAATTCATCCATCACTTTCTAGGTTTTCCAGGATGGGTGGGAACCCTGATATTTAGTGAGAAACCTATTCCTCTGGTAGGAAGTAGAAGAAACATTTACATGATACCTGAGGGGAATTATTCTTTTCTTCTGGGTTGGTTTTGTACTGCTATTTCTATTGAAGTCTATTTGACCACTTATTTTTTCCCCCCAAAAAAGGGTGTGCCCATGTCACAGGGCTTAGGAATAACATAACATTGTTTTTAGTTACTACGGAGCTGGCAGCTGTAGCTTAACTAATCACAAGATGACTGGGGACAGACAGGGTGCATTTCAGATTCCTTCAACATCTGGTACAGGTAAGAAAAAAAGCAGACATACATTACCAGTCAAAGTTTTAGAACACCCAAATTTTCCAGTTTTGCACTGAAATTCAAGTAGTTCAAGTCTTATGAATAGCTTGTAATTGTACAAAGGTAAGTGCTGAACTGCCCGAGGCTTAAAAAAGTTAACGTTACCCAAAACTGAAATGTGCATTTCCAATTTATACAAAAAGGCCTTTTCCAGTGAACAAGATATGGGTTAACAACTTAAAGATGTTCTGACCAACCCTTGAAATTTGGTGTTACCAATTCCTATGGGTGTCCCAAGTTTGCTTGACTAATTACAACCCCCTCTGTCTGTATAAAGGCAGTACTGGAACACACTGTGGTACCATACCCTCGTGAGCATTATTTGAATGGTATTGTACTGCAGAAAGCATTGTGTTGCTATAGTAATGGCAAGAGGTCATTAACAGTTAATTAACAATGGAAGAGTGACAGACCGTCATGACACTTAAAAGTGTAAGTCTTTCCTACAGCGAAATTGTAGAGAAAATTGTGTCAGTGAGTTTCCTTCACCCTCAAAAGGCACTCAGAACTGTGGGACACTGTCAGGAAGAGGTCTGGCAGACCCAAAGCTGCAACAGAATCAGAAGACAAGTTTCTAAGAGTCAACAGCGTGATAGGTGGCACACAGGACAACAGCTTCAGGCACAGCTTAATAGTGGTTGTTGTAAGCAAGTCTCAGTTTCGGCTGTGAAGAGAAGACTTCGAACCGCAGGATGCAGGCTGCAGAACAACCTTAGGAAAAAAGAGCAAGATGGTAAGAAACCATAGAGTGGTCAAGCACAGTATCCAGACCACATTGAGGTAGTTTGGGGTGAACTGGACAGAAGAGTGAAAGCAATGAAATCTACAAGTGCTACACACTTATGGAAACTTCTGCAACAGAGTTGGGAAGAACTTTCTAAAGAATACAGTATTTGATTTCCTTTGTAGAAAGAATGCCATGGGTGTGTTCTGCCAAAGCTGGCTACTTTAATGAGTCAAAATTTTAGAATAAATTTTGAAATGAAAGCAAAGCAGTTTAAAAAGAAATCAACAAATCAATTTCTAAATCAAAATTCAAAGTACAATGAGACATTAAGCTAGAGTACATAGATTTCAATTAAAAAATGGAAACATTTTGACTGGTAGTGTGAGATTGTAGGCTGAGTTGACTGGCATTTCACCTCTTTAATCATTTATATTCGCTACTAGCTATTTTCTAAACACTGTAGACTGCACCTTTTAATATAAACCTCAAACACAAAAAATGCATTTGGACAGTATGAGACCTTTAACATATCAGATCCATCCACATCACCGCCATCACCCACTCATTTTTTTTATTCTCAGGAGTACTTCATCCTGCTGATCCTAACAGACGGCGTCATTACCGACATGGCGGACACAAGGGAGGCCATCGTCCACGCCTCTCACCTGCCCATGTCCGTCATCATCGTCGGCGTGGGCAATGCGGACTTCACGGATATGCAGATACTGGACGGGGATGATGGGATCCTGCGTTCACCCAAGGGCGAGCCCGTGCTCCGTGACATCGTCCAGTTTGTGCCCTTCAAGGACTTCAAGCATGTGGGTTGGCGTGTGTGTCAACGGGAAGAAGGGGGAGGATGTGAATATTGAGATTTCTGGAAGTTTTGATAGATGTGTGATTTATTCTCAAGGGAAGCTCCATAATATCAAGACATGCAGAAATGGGTCAGTTTGAGAATACAGGTTAATGAGTTTAGTCATTTCTTTCCAGAACATTCCTCTTCAGCCAGGACTGAGAAAAAACATGAGAAACTGTCGCCTTTACAGGGAGAAAATATCAACTAGACCTGAGCAGTACAGCTGAGAATGACAAAACTGTTCATATCAGCCAGTACTGATAATTATTCAGTAAATGTCACAGCATTATTTAATTCAAGCCTAAAGGTTGATTCTTGGTCCTTATTGAAAGCTGATGAAACCAGGCAGTTAGTTGTTGTTTTAATTTAAAGGTAAAAGATGACAGAAAAGATGGAAAAAGGTGAAAAGCAAAGTCAATAATCCAAAAAGATGTAAAAGACAGAACAAGAAGAAAAAGGTACCATATTTTTCGCACTATAAGGTGCACCGGATTATAATGCGCACCCTCAAAAAATGATCTATTTTTGTTTTTTTTCCATACATAAGGCGCACCGGATTTTAAGGTGCATTACGCAACACAAAACTTAGATAAGTCAAACTTTATTAAAAATTAAAAATATTATAAATTAAACATTTATTCAAGGCTTTCCACAATAACAAAAAGTCATTTTAACAGATTTTTGAGCGCCGTGTACCACATGCTGACTTCGAACCAATTTTACCGTAAGCACAAACCAGGAAAAATCCATATATAAGGTGCACTGGATTATAAGGCACACCTTCGATTTTTGAGAAATTTAAAGGATTTTAAGTGTGCCTTATAGTCTGAAAAATACGGTATTTTATTAAAATAAACTAAATAAGCGCTAACTCAAAATGAACAAAGTCTTCTACAAATCAACATTAATGAACAAAATAATCAAGAAAATGAAAATGAATCAACAATGTGGCAAAACTGGCATTACTTAACAGTATGTAAAGCAAGATTTTTAGACAAAAGAGCTGCATATCATCTAAAGGAAAGTGTTTTATTGGGGGAGCAAATGGACGTTATACAAATATTGAGGGGGACAAATGTGTTTTTGTTGGCAATAGCAGTACCAAAGTCTGAGAATTACCACAGCTTAGTTGGCGCCATCCAAACTCATAAAACCTCATAAAACCAGTGAGCATTTATCAAACACAGTAAACTTCATGAGTAAATCCACTGGTGTAGAGGAAGTGCCACAATATCTGCATGAAACTATTCTTTTCATGCAAGGTTATACCTATTGGGAATAGGAACAGAAGCTGCTGTGGTATAATAATTCTTACCCTCACATCCACCCTGAAGTTGTTTGTCCAGAGTTCTCATTAGCTCTGTACATGTTGGCAGTCCAGCAGATTGGCATCATGACTCAATACTCACCTATCCAGTATATTCAAATTTGGGCACAACATCAGAGCTCCTTTTCTAAACACTCCAATGATAGTTTTAGGGTACTTTTGTATATTTAATGACAAATTCATGCAAACTGTGATATTTGGTGACCTTTGAGGTGCCTAGACCACTGGTTTAATTATCTTCTACCTACCAGTCTAATGTTTGCATACACCTTCTCCTGTTATTTTTCTTTATTTTGATTATTTTCAACATTGTACATTAATACTGAAGACATTCAAATTGTGAAAGAACACATACGGAATTATGTAGGAAACAAAAAAGTGTTACACAGAAAAAAAAACAGAAACTATCCTCACAAACGTATGGCGGAGAGGTAAAGTTTTGTCGTGTGGTTCTCCACACAACAAAACACACAAAACTCTCCCGAAATTGTAACGAACATCCCAGAACTGAAGAAGCTTCCCGGATGGGTGGCGAAACGTTTTCA
>JAQQAE010021205.1:0-10513 GCA_029823295.1 Pseudamia nigra | reverse complement strand
TGGATTTTTTTTTTACATTCTGTCTCTCAAGCTTGATGTGAACCTATGATGAAAATTACAAACCTCTCTTATCTTTTAAAATGGGTGAACTTACACATGTTTACGTTGCCCAATACTTATTGTCCCCACTGTATATTGCGTTCAAACAGGTATTTTTTTGATTATGTTGGTTGATTCTTGTTAACTTACTGGATTATTTTGATCATTTTTGCTCACTTTGTTGCATATTTTGTTATTGTTTAATTTCTCAATTTTATTGTTAATTTGTGTTAACTTGTTTATTTCCTTCTTTTTCTTGTTTTGTTAATTTATTCTTATTATGTTGATTTTATAATTTACTTGACTATTTTGTTGAGTATTTTTGATGATTTTGTTCATCTTTTGTTTATTTTGTTGATAATTTTGTCTATTAGGTAATGGGCTTCATTACTTTATTCATTTTTTTATTTTAATTGATTGTTCTGTATTTTTTTTATTACAACCTTTATACTTGTTTTAAATGTAATTAAGTAGAAGTACATTTTTCATCACAACTGTAACTGAGAAAATGTAAAAAGTATTCTACAAACTATTCTTAGAAGCATAATTAAAAAAAAAAAAAAAACTATTCAAGTACATGCAAAGGACCTTGAGTACTTGAGTACTACCCACCACTGTCATTAGTAAACGATGCATGTTAAAGTATATGTGGAACTAAATATGCATTTTTATAATAGCAAGGATTTTATCAAGCCTGCTTTTTTCATTTCAGTGCCTTACAAATGAAGATATGGTCAGATTCATGCCAAGTTGATTTCAGGGAGTTTTACAGACTACTCGTTGTCTTTGTGTGTTATTGCACACAGACAGAGGGACACAAAAGGCTGCATCCTGGGGCAGTAATTTGCAGTGGACTGCAGGTCAGATGAGTCAGTTTGTCCTGATGTGACCTGTGCATTAATAATAGTGATGTCCACACAGGGATGTGTTGACTCACATGAGGCCTGTGGTAACATGTCATTTCACCAACACCAGCTGAGGCTCTAATCAGCACCTTTACTCAGTGTGTTTTGTATGTTGTGAGATTATCTTTTGCACTGCTTGGTTTTCCCTGTTTGAAAGATGTAGACTTACATCGATGCATTTTTCAGGATTTCCTCCTGTTTTGTAGGAATCATTTACAACTGCACAACAATAATTACCGTAGAGATAATCTTCGGTGCACGACATTTGATTTCACTGCTTTCGCTGCTTCAGTTGCAGGATCTTATCTGTGTAGGTCATTTTCAACACTCTTTAATCTCCTGGTCATTGATTGTCTTGTGTTGGGTAATCAGCAGCGCATTCATTTCATCACACACAGTTTAGTAACACACTACTACACACCCACATCATTCAGACTTTTGTATGTCAACCTTTATTACTGTCGTTCATCCTCAAGACTTTTTGAAATAGCTCCTGGCTACATTCTTTATGAACCATCCCTAGAAAAAGTAGGAAATATGCAATGGAATTAACATACAGATTGACTAATTATTTTTTGTACAGAAAATATTGCACATAACATCCATTTTAGTGATGCTAGTTACAAATAAGGGTGATATTTAATTGGTGTCCTTCATGTGTTCAAAATTTTGTTTTGGTTTTTGAGGTGTTTCCACTTTTTCTAGAGGACTCAAACTGGCATGAGAAAGAATTTATGTGTCATTGGCATAATTATGTTCAGGTTTCTGCACATTATCAGACAATGCAGATTGAATCTTCTTCTTCTCCTTTCGGCTGCTCCCCTCAGGGGTTGCCACAGCGAAATACCGATGATTCGCATGTTTGATCTGGCATAGTTTTACATCAGATGCCCTTCCTGACACAACCCTCACACCAAGGGACAATGCAGATTGAATAAAATCTGAAAATGCTGAATCTGTGCCTTGATAATCTGCGTAACACTCAGATCTGCAGGAGATGAAGGGAGTCTCATCAAACAATTCAGTTGTGATGGGAAAGACCATGGTATACATCTGAGTGGAAGTAGAACATAGCATGCAGACAGGTGATGTCAAATATTCTTTAAATTTACTGTTTGGCATCTTCTCTAAATAAAGATTAATGTAAACACGTCAATAATATTAACATATTACAGTCTAATTTTTATTATGCTTTATTAAGGGTAATATCTAATTTCTAAATGCAGTAGTTCCAATCATATTAAACATGACATACTGTATACTGCTGACTGCTTATTTGCTTGGTTCGCCTGGATGGTTGAATATCAGTCTATCACTCAAGTGGCCAGCCAGTAGGCTGGTTGGCTTGTTGGTCGGTTGGTCAGTCAGTTGGCCATTGAGACAGTCGGTTTTGTCGATTGGCTGACCAGTTGCTTGCTTGCTTGGTCAAGTCAGTCAGTCGGTCAGTCACTTGGTTCATCAGTTGGTCGCTTGCTAGGTCAATCTTGTTGACTGGATGGTTGCTTGAGTACATATTTTTCTTAGCTGGTTGATCAGTTAGTTGGCCAGTCAGTCAGTCGGTTGGTTGGTTGGTTATCTTGCTAGGTTGTTTGTTTGCTTTGTTTGTTGGTTGGTTGTTTTTTTTAGTTTGTTGCGGGTTGGTTGTTTTTTTGTTTGATGGGTTGGTTTACTGGTTGGTTGCTGTGGTTAGCTAGTGGATAGTCTCTCACAGAGATGATTCAAGGTCAACTGACTGAATAGGATGAATAAATTCCAAGGTCCCTCACTAATGGCAGTGAAGGACACGGATGGGATGTGATATAATGTGAAGACATACAGTATAATGTGTTTTTCTGGCTTGTAAATAAAGCATTCAAAAAGGTGTCATTTTAATTGTGTGAATGTTTTTCCTGCAGATATAGTGTATATTGTCCACCAAAAAAAACATTACAACTGCTTAATTATTGACTTGACTGGTTTGAGAAATATGAAATACAAAGTGAGAAATACAGGGCCAAGAAGCTGCATATTGATGAGATGCATTTGGTTTGATGCTTCAGCACAGATTAAACATGTCTGATTATAGATCTCTGTCACATTCAAAATCTAAAGGAAACCAGGAGACAATGCGGGGGTTAGTCTGAATCGCTTAATACTGCATTAAACTTACAAATGCACAAGGAGAAGCTCTACAGCTATTATTAAACCATAAATCGCAATGTTTTCAAAGCTTTACTTTAAGACAAAGGTAGAAATGAGCTTTAAATACTGATTTGGAAATTGGTGGGTTACAGAACATTCAGGTGGTTCGATGCAACATAACCTATATTAGAAGTAATCAAGATTTAAAAACACTGTTTTAGGTGCTGGACTTAGGCTGAAATCACTGACGCTTATAGTTATTTAATCTACAATTAAAGCAATGTTCTTCAAATGAATGTGATATTCTCCAGGATTTAAGAGAAGAGTTCACAATATCTTGAAGTTTATAATTCTGTTCACATCAACATAGAAGACAAATAAAATATTCAGTTATGTTTATACTCAAATATTTTGAATATGCTGTGTTGAGGTACTGATAGAACACCGATAATCATTTGTGCAAACTCATAACCACATAAAATCAAAATCTTTTCTGATCTAATTTAACAGGCTATGCATCTTTACAGGAGCCAGTCATCATTCAAAGGATGATCTGTATGTAAGAGCAGTTTGGCTGGTATTTTACTGCATTCTTTGGGGGTTAGGACGAGGAGGTGGGGGGGCCTTGATGCGTGGGTCACTATTGGTGGTTTCTTGTGTGTCCAGCTTCGTAGGTTCATCGTTGAAATTAAATTGGTTGTTTCTGGCAGCCATCGTGTTTTTTGTAGGAAAGCGTTTGTTTTTTGTTGTTTCTCAAACAAATGTTTGGGCCTGAAAACAGGTTTTGATATTTAGCTTTGTAATACTGTATATTTTTTATTTAAAATCTACAGAGGTTTGAATTTTGAGAGTGTTCAAATAAGAGAGACATGTGAGAGAATGTTAATGCCTGTCTGAAAATAGTGTATAAAGTGTGTAGTGAGGGATTTTACAGCCTTAAAACAAATATGGCGGTGCCACAGTTAACAAATTCAATTCTTTCCAGCGTCGCATTCATTGTGCGAATCATGCATTAGCCGGGGTGAGTTTTTCCATAGGAATCTACTCCGTGGATTTCGCCTACTGCGGGATATTTTTAGAACGTAACCCCGGCGATAAATGAGGGACCACTGTATTTGTCACTCCCCTCGCCAGACTATGCAAAAAACCGCGACTGTTAATCTGGAAAATATGGTATATTGAAGATAAAAATGTAAGATTCAATGAGATGTAAATGATGCAAAAGATGCAAAAAGACAAAAAACATGTATAAACACCACAAAAACTATGTAAATAATCCAAAGGGGCAAAAGCATTATAATAGACATGTTAAGAATAATGTGACAAAACATCCCTAATTTATGATTTACTGCTATTTAAATTGCATTTATTTTATTTTAATGTTTATGGAAAAAAAATTAAAAATGAGTGCAGCCTATGCTGTGTAATCAACAAAAGGGGAAAAATTGAATGAATCAAAGAATGAAAAGAGTGGCGTTTTAAGTGTCAAGAGCATTACTACAATATACAAAATATAGGCCTAAACTGGAGAATATTTTCTTTTGAAAAAAGTACATTTTCTTTTTTTTTTCTTTTTTTTCAGTTCTTCTGTGAAAAGCAAAATTTTGATACAAAAGTGGATTTAAAAACTTGACATACAAGATTGTGTGGCTCTGATTAATTTTAAGCATAGCAGACATTAAATGGAGTATTAAAAATACTAAATGGATGGTTGACATAAGGCTTTATTGTAAACTAATCTAAGAGGAAAATGTGACAAAGATCACTCAACTTCTGTGAGCATGTAATCAGATTAATCTTGTTACCCATGAAAATAGAGCTTTTTCTTTAAATCACACAATGCTAAAATCTCCATTGTTTGTCTTTATTTATGTGACTGGACTGAGAAAAAAAAAGAAACGCAAACAATACATGCTTTCTGAGTTTTCTACATACGTACTACTGCAGAAAACCTTTAGATTACCACTTTCAGTATGTTGTATAACTCCATACATTGACAATCACTACACTCGTGACCCACAAAGCAGGTCAGCCTGCCAGAGGAATATTAACCTTGTTTAGATTATGATGAAAACAACTTGTGAGTGACTCCGTCCATCTGTGAGCATTTTTTTCTGTGGGATTAACATGGTGCACACGATGTAAGCGGCTCTACTGTCTTGTTGCTGTGTATCATATGAGAGGCTCTGTTTGTATGTTAGTCTTATGAAAAACAGGTAGATTATTTCACATAGAGGAGAAAGTCAGATATTAGGCCGCAAACAGAAAAAAAGCTCTAACTTCTCTATTGTGTACAAAATCTTCAAATGCAGGCTGTGTATTCCTCACCTCTGAGTGAATATGTGAATGATTCATAGTAATTATGATCCTGAATGAAAGGCAAGCATGGAAAGACACCCAATAAAAGCTGGGCAAAAGAAGCCACCACTAATGGGTTTGTTTAAAAGTGTAACATCACACAACATAATGTAGGGTTACTGTACATCTAGTGAAGTGAAATTATAAAAAAAATATCCTCAAGTATAATTTCCACTTCTATTTTTGTTTTAAGTTAAGAGTTTATGCAGCTGGAAGTCAAACCCAAGGTAAGTCCTGATCTGCTGTTTGGTTTCAGGTGATGGGAACCAGAAGGAGAGCAGTCCTTTCATCAACAGCACCACAGCCAGTGACGTGGAGAAAAGCCAACAGTACGATGGAAAAAACATGGCCCTGTTTGAGGTGAGGTTGAACCTCAACCTGTCATACACAAACTGACATCAGGGATGTAAATCTAGTTCTGTGTCATGTGATCATAAATAACTCAAATTTTTAAATAGGTACTGTATTTAAAGATCTGATACCATGATTAATATTGTACAAGGTTTATTCATTCCTATGTGTACATGTTGCAGGAGGAGATGGACACCAGTCCGATGGTGGCTTCTCTGCTCAGCACTCTGGCCAACTACTCCAACCTGCCAACAGGCAGCAAAGAGCATGAGGAGGCAGAGAATAATGAAGAGGTGCCGCGGCCGTCCAAAAAGCCTGTAAAGGTAGAGAACTCTGTTCACTGCCAAAACGCATCACTGTGAACCTTTAAAAAGGCCTTTATGTGTAGTATCAAAACAAAGATTAAAATGATTAAAATTAGAAAAATTAGAAAATGTCTAATTCAAACAGCTTATTTCTTAATCTTTATTAGTCACATCCTCCAAATTTATTGTATGATACGTTCCATTCGACTCTATGTCATTACACTTTCAACAATTTAAGTTTTTCGGGGTCTCATTCCTTTTATGTAAAACAAACAGTAAATACATGTTTCAGCTAAACAAAAAGCCTCTTCATAGGATTGCCTTCTCTTTTTGTCTGGATTGTTGTGTTTCTAATGAAAGACTGATCATCTCAAATTTTTAAATATTTTTATATTCAGAGAATTCATACTCGCAGACTGAGGCTGTTGCATAATTACTGATACTGGTTGTTTTGTTTCCTTTAGGCGCCTCAGCTGGGCACTCTGATGGGAGTGTATTTACCTTGTATCCAGAATATTTTTGGAGTGATCCTCTTCTTGAGGATGACTTGGATGGTGGGGATTGGCGGTGTCTTCGGCTCCTTCATAATTGTCTTTATGTGTTGCTCCACGGTGAGTTGAAACACCACCACTCAGACCAGATGTTTCATTAAAATAAAGGTATTACATTTATACAGTACAACAGTCCGACTGTCATCCACAAGGTTATATCAATCTTCTTCAATACATGCAATTAACAGGGTGATTAACCTACAGTCTGTTACAGTAATTTGCATCGCACAGATGCTGAAGGTGACAGCGTAAATCCTGGTCGAAGCCGTTAAGCCAGTAAACACTCCCAGCCCTTTTAGTGTTGGAATTTGTCATGCTGTCAACATCCATAATTATTAATTTATTTTCATCAACCACCCACACACCTCACTGTAAACTTTGCAAGGCGAGAAAAAAAATGGGTTCATATAGTATGAAAGATGAAAGAGGAAGGAACCAGCGCTTTAAAAATTACTTTAAGCATTATTTTTATAGTGTTATCAAATATGAGCCGAACCAAAATCATAGAGTCAAAAGTCTATTTGGTTTACATGGCTCTGCTAGGTCTCTGTTGCTGACTCTTAGGTGCTGCATAGATATTACAGCTTCACTCTATTCACTAGATTTGTTAAGCTGTTCCGTACCAGGCAGAGAAAAGGTGTAAAGACTCAAAAAACTTTTAAGAGACAGAATAAAATGCCTTTATTTTACATGATAAACAGAAAATATTTTGGCATGACCTGAAATGAAAGACCTTGAGGGTCAGCATTTTATTTGCATTCCTGTGGTGTGTTGCCCTTCTGAATAGTAGGAGTTTATATATTTTATCTGGGTATGTTATCTTTATCCGTTGTGTCTGCAGATGGTTAGTGCTTACATGGACAAATCATTAGATTATTGGTCTGTGTTGAAGCAGAAGTCCATTGCCCAGTATAAATTCTCCAATCATAGCCATTGGCTGTTTGATTTTCAAACACCTACTGAGGCAAAGTTTCAGAACTGATACGACACAATGCATCCAGCGACTACCACTCCACACTGACACACACACCCCAACTCTCTGACACTTTGTTTTGTTAATGTGTGTGTAACTTGTCTGCTAATTGTGCATATGAGGTTTTTTTTCTACGTGATCATAATTTTGCTTCCTATGGAGCCTAATTCTGGAAACTGTTCTTTTTTTTACTGTCTTTTCCTATTGTATTTTCCCCCTCCCTTTCCCCCACCTGCAAGGCCTGAGCTCAGTTCGCTGCTGCTTGTGAATTTCTCCTTTTTATGGGTTCAATAAAGTATCAATCAATCAAACAAACAATCAAAGTAAAGTACTTACATGGAGAATCTTTTTCATGTGAAGTGTTTTCCAACCACAAACAGAAACTTGTCTAGCTCACTTCTATTAAATACAAGTATTATAATAAAAGTATGAGCCTTGAACTGGTTCCTTTCTAAATGCAGCAGTTGCAGTAGCATTGAATAATTAAGTAACTTTCCATATAAGGCTGTAAGAGTCATTCCCAAGTGACGGGTGCATTCACAATGGCATTGTTTGGTCCACTTTAAATGAACTCTGGTCCACTTCCACGGATAGTCCAGTTCATTTGAAGCAGTGTGAATGCTTACTTGGACTCTGTTGAGGACTAAACAAGGAACTCTGGTACACTTGAAATGTAGGGGTTGGAAGTGAACCCTGGTGCAGTGTGAATGCAAACAGTCTATCCATCGAACCAAATAGACAGATGGGGTTTGTGGTAGAGTACAGTGTATTTATTTATGAGGGACAAGATGCTTGTATCTTACGTATCATTTACAGACATATAAGTGATCTTAAAACTTTTTAATCCTTGCAATATCTCACTTGGCATCTGTATAAACACGGCAGCACGGCATAGTCTGTGGCTCTCAGCAGCGAGATGTCCGGCATGCTGAACGAATTCACTGATACTGAAGTAAGTGAGAGTAGTGACAAATGCTGTGGTGGTTACACAGAGCAACACCCTAAATAGCTAGCTGCCTTGCCTGCTGCTCAACCTGGGCAGCAGGCATACATGCATACAGTACCTCTGCTGTAGGTCCATTGTTTACTTGTGATGAACAAGCAGCTGAACGGGCTGTACTTCTGTTTTGGGCAATACCACCCCAAATGAGCAGTTAATGGAACTGCATGACATGAGGAGGTTTGGTCTGCTTGAGTGAAGTAGTGTGAATGTGAAACAAACCAAATGATACATTTCTCAGTATTTCCCAGCCAATCAAACCAAGTCCCTCAGGCAATCCTGGTGTGAATGCACCCTATGCCTTGAACCACGTATATGCTGTTACTTCAACTGACAATTCACCATGACCCAGTGAGTCAGGCTCTGCTGCAGCTGGATGTTTTCCTCTCTTCATCAAGGCCACACTGTTCACTGTATTTAATTTCTCCTGCCCACCTGCTGCCTCTCAGTCCTCTAACTCTGCTTTGTTTCTGTGCTGCTTTATTCAGACTATGCTTACTGCCATCTCTATGAGTGCCATTGCAACCAATGGAGTTGTACCAGGTGAGTGGATGTCAGATTGGATGCCATGTGTGTTTCTGTCTGACAGGAAATTGCACTGACCCTCCTGTGTGTTTGTGTCTCACAGCTGGGGGGTCATACTACATGATCTCTCGCTCTCTGGGGCCTGAGTTCGGTGGAGCTGTTGGGATCTGCTTCTACCTGGGCACCACGTTTGCAGGTGCCATGTACATACTTGGCTGTATTGAAATTCTACTGGTAAGAAACTGTTATTACAAAATATTGCATATATAAAGGCATGGTCCATAGTACAGTGGTCCCTCCTATATCACGGTTCACCTTTCACGGCCTCGCTGTTTGGCAGATTTGTTTTTGTGCAATTTTCATGTATTTTTTTTACAGCGTATGAACGCGTATTGTGTTCTGTGTCCCAATTGGCTAAAGGAGAACCCACACATTGTGTTCTGCGTCCTGATTGACTAAGGCCATTTTCAGTCGATGTCCTACGTGTTGTGTCTCCTGTGCTGTGCAGTGCAGAGTGCATTCAGCTTTGCTGGACTTGCACGGGTGTTTGATCGCTGGTGGTGCGACTCTGAAGTGCTGTGTGTTTGCGGGTTTTCTCTCCGACGGAGGCCTGTGGTGTCGACAAGGGCCTTCATTGGAGGGGGGCGCTGCAGTGGAGTGGCGCCAGGGCTTTTCAGCTATTTAACAGCTTGAAAGAAGGAAATCATGTTTTTTGCTGATTCTAAGAGACACATGTTTAGCTACTGCTACAGCTGTTTTCATCTCCGTGAGTGAGTGTATGAGTACGTTCACCTATAAGGTTATATAAGGTTGTTGACTGGCAGGTGTCCTGCCTAATCATTTACCACAGACTGCTAGAAACAGTGTTGACAACTGCTTTGTGAGCTTGTGTATTATCCCCAATAAGCAGCTTCAACCGGACTGTGAAATCGCGGTTTGATTGCCACTCCGCTCTGTATTTTTCTGTGTACAGTATATACTGACATGAGCTAGCCAGCTACATGTTTAGCTGACATCAGAGAGTCACACACACATTGGAGGAGGTGAGGAAGTGACTGAGAATGTGTGGGTCAAATACGATGACTTATTTTAGTGCAATGATTTATATTAGACAAAGAAAATGCAACAATTGCATCCAGTCAGCAGCGGTTATGCGCATGCGTGATTCATTTGCAGTCTGGACATGGAGCGGTGAACATCTCCTGCTCTGACTGCAGCCAGGAGGGACTGCTGTGTGGGGACTGGGCCGCTTGTGAGCACCTCAGGGGTTCACAGCAGCACCCGCTGCTTGTTGAGAAAATTAAAAATTGTTAGAGTTAAGAATACATGTATTATCATTTTCCTCAATGTACATATATATATTAAGCTTTGTATGCCTTTATATG
>JAQQAE010021204.1:0-10513 GCA_029823295.1 Pseudamia nigra | reverse complement strand
AGGGTACACCCTGGATGAGTCGCCAGTTCATCGCAGGGCTGACACATAGAGACAGACAACCATTCACACTCACATTGAGACTAGAACTAGAAATATAGAAATAATCTTGGGTTATGATTGGTGCTACATGAAGCTCGGTTCCACAAATTCTAGTGCATTTATAGCATCTTAATATTGCTCACCTCAGGGCTGAAATTCCAAAGCACATACGAGAGCCAGCGATTTGTTCAGATTTTTATTCAAAGAATAGATGACCAGTATTAATCTGTGGATGTTGGCACCTGCAGTTCCCAGATGGCAATGGTGCTGAAAACATGGAGGCCGCTGCAGAAGCTGCAGCAGAGCAGCAGCCTGCAGACCCGGCTGCAGCCCCCGCCAACCCTCCTGAAGCTGAAAACCAGCCGGACGAGGCAGAGGAGGAAGATGATGATGACGAGGAGGAGGAGGAAGATGATGACGAGGAGGAGGAAGATGATGACGAGGAGGAGGCCAGAGAAGAAGATGCTGCTGATGCCAACAATGGAGAACACGGTCAGCAAACATTAAAGCATGACAATATGAAGCTGGACAGACTTGAACAGGGTGTCCACAGGCCCTCAAATTCAATTGCATAAAATATAGAAGCATTTAGAGCCACTAAAAAGTCTTAAATTTTAATTTGTCAGGCCTTAATTATCACAAACATTCCATCTAATTTTCTTTTAATTTAATGTTGGGAACACGTTTTGCATTTAACATCATGTTTGTAAATTTTATTTTACACACAAGAGTAAAGTACACAAAAATGTGTGTGTATTCAATTAGTTCAGATTTTGACAGCTATATACTGATCCCGAAGAGGGCAGTTCATTTGCAGTTTACCCCGTCCACAGTCACATGGAATGTCATTCCTATCACATCATGTATGCTGCCAATCCAAGCCCAGTTCATCAAAACAAACACAATAAAAGCAATCAAATCAATAAATACATTACAACTGCAGTCCAAAATGAAAATGTTACGTATTAACTGTCCAGTCTTGAATTTAGTTAAAAATGAAATTCTTAAATTTGAATTTAAATAAAGTCATTTACATGTTTCAAAACAGTGATTTCTGACCTTTTTAATTTAGCATTTACTGTCATGTGGGCTGTGTTTAGAAAACATGATAATTTCACTGATGAGAGGCTTCCTGTTCTCTCCTATGTTGATGTAAAAAAACACAGACTTAAAGCTGCAGTATGTAACTTGGGGAAAATCCAGGACAGCTTGAAAATGTTCACACCTGCAGTTCCTGTTGTCCACCTGCACTGTCCCATTTCTCTTAAGCCAGTGTGCACCATTCAGTGTCCAACCTCAGGTATAAACTTCACTGACCAAGACCGACAGTCATGACCTATATCTAATGCTTGTATTATGAAACAACAGCCTTTCATAGTTTAGATGAAAAGTAAAGAAAATGCAACAAACACATATCAGAGCAACATGAACCTGCGTCACTGCTATGATCATGGAGTGGCTGATATGTGAAGCCGTTTATGTCCCGTGTCAGGTCGCAGCTATGATCCCGCACTGGCCGGTATATGAAGCCGTCCGGGTCCCGTGTCAGCACACCGGTCACAGAGTACCAGAGGTGAAGCTAAAGGAGGAATTGTTCATTTACCAACTCAGGTCCTTTGTTTCTCAGCCACTCACTGCAGTTGCAGCAGTGTGTGCCCGATACGTACATGTACTACAGGCACAAGAAGTATCTCGAGCGTGTGCATGAGAATGATTGGCAGTCAGCTTATCACTCATTGGTGGATTTGATTGGGAGCACTAGAGGTGCGAAATGAGACATTTTTCCCCCTACATGACTATATGAATGTCCTACTGCGTGGATTTAGTCGCAGTTTCAGCAGTTACGTACAGCAGCTTTAAGGTTCAGTCAGTCTTTGTTTTACCCATTTTTCCCTCATCTATGGTATGTATCAGACTGTATGATTTGTTGTTTGCAGTAGAGGGGAACTGGAACGCCATGGACTGGGAACGAGCGGCTGAGGAGCTCACCTGGGAGAGGGTGAGCACGTGGTCTTACATCACTGAAGCCTTTCAAACCTCAGCAACAGGAGACAAAATAGATGTGGATCCTCATTACTTTGTTTGCCTTTATCCATTTTCTTAATTGTGTTTGTGATTGTTTTTTTTAAACGGGTTATGTTAATTGGGATTTGTTCAGTCGGTTGACTATATTTGCTCATTTTCTTCATTCAGTACAAACACATTTACAAAACTGGTGCAGCAGTTGTTTAAAATCAAGCTTAATTAGTTCATTTTTGTCAAAACTAATTCACTCACCAGTCGGTTGGATGTTGCTTTGCAGCAGCAGTTGTGCACAGACAGTCTTACAGGTGACATCTTCTGTTTGGATATTTCCAAATGGATGTTAATTAGAGTTCTGAATAGGGTCACGGCAGACAAACCTGCTTGTTTTGTAAAACTGGTGCTTTCTGTACAAAAAAACACTACTACACTTACACCTCCATTTAAAATTAAACTTAGCAGAGGAGGATACTTCGGGCAGTATTGCTTAATATAATGTGTGTCTATATTAATTTTCTAACGACCATGAAATGCTCTCTTTTTATGTGTCAGATGCTGGGGCTGGATGGTTCTCTGGTTTTCTTGGTAAGTAAACATAGGATCAAATGTTTGTTCACAACCATCATGTGTTGATAATATCTACAGATTGCAGCCTCTTTACCTCTGAAAAAAAGAGGTTACATGTTCATTAGTGTTAGTTTGTTGATTTCTAAATCAGATTGTGGGGGTGGTCCACGTCACCATTTGGATCCAGAGAGTTTTTCAGTGATACTTCACCACTGCAAAATAGGTCAATTTTTCAACAGGTGAACATTTTTGCTTGTAATTTCACAAATAATACCTGGAAAAAGTGGCAAAAATACAAGACATCATCATCATATGTTCTACAACACCACAAGGTTTGATTAAGATCCTGGCAATGTTCCCGATCTGAAAATGGCCGTATCTCGCAGTAGGGAAGAATCCCTTTAGAAAGTGACACAGTGATCCACATCACCCCAAGAATCACCCCTGATTTTCTGACATTTTATCCTGTCCTGAAAATTTGATCAAAATCTGCCCGTTACTGACACAGTGGTGCAGTGGGTAGCACTCGTGCCTCACAGCTAGAAGGTCCTGGGTTCGATCCCAGCACTGGGTGGTGGGGCCTTTCTGTGTGGAGTTTGCATGTTCTCCCCGTGTCTGCGTGGGTTCTCTCTGTGTACTCGAGGATTAAGGGGTAGAAAATGGATGGATGGATCTGCCCATAACAAACAAATTAACATGAATGAAAACAACATCCAACAGGGGCAAACAAAGCTGCCTTGGCAGAGGTCTGCGCTCTCTGAATGTTTTTTATTCATTACTGAGCTACTGTAGTAGTGACATATGGTGTATTTGTGTTTTAGGAACACGTCTTCTGGGTGGTGTCTCTGAACACACTCTTCATCCTGGTTTTCGGTATGTTAAACCTGCAACGCATACAGCACTTACGTTTATTTGGTAATATGAAATGAAAAGTCATTACGTTGTCCACTATATTTCAGTCAGTAATTTTGGCCTCTTAATGCACACTGATTCACAGATTTCTACCTCTTGTCCTTTCCCAGCTTTTTGCCCCTATCACATTGGTCATTTCTCGGTGGTCGGACTGGGTTTTGAGGAATATGTAAGTGCACAACAAGTTTTAAGAGCACACTTTATATGTTCCGAACCACTGCCAGTATTGGTGGTTTTGTTGCGTTTTTAATGATGGTCTAATTTCTTGGCTGCAGATCAGGGCATCACACTTTGATGGTCCCATCACCACCTTACTGGGTTACATCCTCCTGGCTGGAGGTCTCATAGTTTGTCATGTATCCTTGGATGTAAACAAATTGCCTTATGTATGAACTGTCAGTTACGTATGGAAATTATTCATGTCATTTTTGCATTAGCACTTAACTGTGCATGCTTCAGTCACTGGCTTCATTAGTAAAATTCCAGCGGTCGAAGCGTCTCCTCGGTGTCTGCTACATTGTTATCAAGGTAATTTAAATAGAAATGTGTTCGTGGATGTTACAACTGAAAGAGTGATTACACAATGATGAACTGTACTGTGTTGCAGGTGTCCCTTCTGGTGGTCATGGAAATAGGCTTATTCCCACTGATTTGTGGTTGGTGGCTCGACATCTGCTCATTAGTAAGAACAACTGTATTGGCCTTGTTATATCCTAACCCTTCAGTACATTAACTCATCATTCGTTAAGCATTGTGTCATAACGACAGTAGCGTGCGGTTCCTGTATTGATCCAGTCTGAGTGCAATACTTGTTCTTTGCGGCATTTTTAAATTTATTTTTAATCTTATTTTTAATCTTGTACTTGCACTTGTGCTCTATTATTACATTTATTCTCTGCGTCAACACTGTATGCTGCTGCTACAACGGAATTTCCCCAGTGTGGGATAAATAAAGTCTATCTGATTTTATCTTATCGCAGGAAATGTTTAATACAAGTCTGAAGAGTAGAGGCCAGAACTTTGGCACCGCCCCTGGTACCGTCCTGTTTCTGCACTGGCTGGTTGGCATGGTTTACGTCTTTTACTTTGCGTCCTTCATCCTTCTGCTCAGGGAGGTAAAGAGACAACTCCCGACTTTTCGCAGTCATGTGATGCAGCCTTTGTGTAAGGTTCCACTTGTGGATGTGTTTGATTGCAGGTGCTCCGTCCGGGTGTGTTGTGGTTCCTGAGGAACCTCAATGATCCTGATTTTAACCCAGTCCAGGAGATGATCCACCTTCCCATCTACAGACACCTGCGGAGGTTTATACTCTCTGTGGTTAGTCGTGTTATTCTTCTAACACGGAGGGTGTTACGAAAAGAAACTGTTATGTCATCTGAAGTAAAATTTTTTACATAAGTATGTAATATTTCTCCCACCTGTGTCTGTAAACACAACTGTTCAAAGTTGTCTTTTCAACTCTGCTCAGTAACAGAGGGAGACCATTAGGGGCAGAGCAGGCAATGCAGTCCATCAGGCGAGAGTACTGATGAAATGCCGCCAAAAAACCTCGAAACAAAAAAACTAAAACCTAACTTTCTACTTTTATTACTCTAGGTGACACATAGACTCACTTAAGTTATCGTAACACTCGACCTGAATGTTGTACAGGGAATTGGTATCAAAACAGTCATTTATTTCTTTGTTCTCTGAAGTTATTTTTAGTTGAGTTGCTTTATACACTGATCAGCCATAACATTATGGCAACTGACAGATGCAGCAGCAATAATGTCACTTATCTTATTTCAGTGGCACCTGTGAGTGGGTAGAATATGAGGCTGCAGGTGCACATTTAGTCCTTGGAGTTGATGGTTTGGAAACAAAAAAACTGGGCAGTGTAAGGATGTAAGCACCACACTGTGATGTGAAGACAACTGGGTCAAAGCATCTCCAGAACTGTAGGTGGTGTTCGGTGGTCCTGGTCCTGCAGTGGACAGAACCCCATGAGGAAGGAAGGACCATTGGATCTATGGGAGAAAACATTACTACCAAATCTATTTGTCTAGGTTCCCCCTTTGAGTCCAGAACAGCTCTCGAGCAGACCTCTGAAATCTGCTGTAACAACTGCCAGTACATTTCACATCAGACATTATAGTGACACATGCGTCAAATCCTGTGAGTTGTGAACTTCATGAATATAATCTGTTTTTCCAGCACATTTCACAAATACTAAATTGGACTGAAATCTGGTTGTTCATCCCTAGATTAGTTTCGTTGGGGTTCTATCCACTGCAGACCCAGCGAGATCTTTAGATTTGGATGCAATGACTCAATCATGTGCTATCAGTATCTGATCCTTGTCAAAGTTGCTCAGATCCTTAGTTTGGACAAACTGCTTCTTTCAGTGCAACAACTACGAGGGCTAAATGTTCACTCGCTGCCTAATACATCCACCCACTGACAAATGACACTGAAACCATATAAGTCAACATTATGGCTACTTCACCAGTTAGCGGTCATGATGTTATGGCTGCTCCGTGCCTACTGTTCACCCCCATGTGCTATGTTTTGCTGTTATTGGCTGGAGATGTAAAAGCCCTGATCTTTGCTGAGCCGTCCCACACATAGCCAAGCTAGGACTAGACAAGAAGATAAAATATAAGCAAAAGGGAGAGTGTGTGCAGTTAAAATCACCACCACATACTGACGGAGGAGGATTATTAATGTATGAGTCAACAGTGTATATTGTGTTTAGAAAAATGTTACATAGTTTAATCGTTTCTCTAAACAGTGATGAAGCTTGATTGGTGTATTTACTGCCCTCTAATTTTATTACAGTAAGCTTATAGTTTTGTACATGGCATGCTGTATCACTGTGGAATGTGTTAATCATTCATGTACGTGTACTGTTTAGGTGGTGTTTGGTTCCTTAGTCCTGCTGATGCTCTGGCTTCCTGTCAGGATCATTAAACTTCTCTTCCCAGACTTCCTTCCTTACAACGTCATGCTTTACAGGTACTCGCAAACAACACTGAATAGAATGTAAAGGTGCTGTTCTAATGGAATGTAAGCGACTCGGTCTACGGTGAATAACCATTTCTGATTCAGAAGCATTGGGATCTGAATGGAAATAAAGATGTGATTTTGTTCTGGTCCTGCAGTGACATCCCTGTTAGTGAGCTGTCGTTGGAGCTGCTGCTGCTTCAGGTAGTTCTTCCAGCTTTGTTGGAGCAGGGTCACACACGCCAGTGGCTGAAGCGACTTGTCCACGGCTGGACGTTCACTGTTGGATATGTGCTGTAGGCAACAGAAACACACCAACACTCATGTAATATTGTACCAGTGAACAGGAAGTAATGACAAGTGATGTTTTTATTTCATAACAAGCCTCCCCACATACGTTTCATACAGTGACCTGCACTCTTACCTGCTGGGTGACCACGTAGATGAAGACAACAATGCATTTCAGCGCCTCAACAACAACTGGGGGGGGATCTTTGGGGATGGGCTTCATGCTGCACATCAAGCCATTCTTCAGCAGGGCGCTCCCACAAGATTCCAGCCATACATCCGACCCAGATACTTCCCCCTCAAGGTGACTGACGGTATGATGGTGAAGCACAGAGATCTGTCACTGTTCTGATGTTAAAGTTTAGTCCGTTTGTGCTTGTTTAGATCGTCCTGTTGCTGGTCTTCATGTGTGTGACACTGGTACTTTCAAGTCTGATCTGCCTCACAGTGCCAGGTAAGAGGGATTAAGCAGCTGTTCTCTTCATACTTTCATTTTTTTGAGCTGTTTTAGTTCACTTTTAATAGGGGTCTTTGAGTCTAAAACCCACAAATCTTTTACATGTGAGGTGTTAGCATTTCAGAGCAGAGATGTTTATATTAAAGACGTTGACAGTCCCAGCAGGTCTGGCCCAAATGCTTAAATGGCACATAACATGATTAACGGAACAATAAAGTTAATAGAACATAACACTGAACAAGGTAACACAGCAAAATGTGCCTTACTGTTTTGCTAATGTGTGTAACTTGTTGCAGTATTAAAGTGTGTTCTCTGACATGGCCACTTGGGACACAGACTGTATGGTCACATGGTCATGCTCCTCGTCTGCAGCTAAATGAGATTGTGACCTTACAAGTAGCAGTAAAATGTTTTACACAAGGTTATGCAGGTTAAAGGGAACAAACTGAACACTTGGTGCTGAGAGGCTCTAATGAATCACTAGAAACAGACTGAAACGAGCCGACTAGCGTAGCCCCAGTAATGCAAATGACTGGTGAGGGGTGAGATCTCCATGACACCAGAGCAGAAGTTCACTGGGAACATAAACCTGAACATAATCCTCACTAGCGCTTCTAAACCCTGTGTACTTCTACCTCCTCTGTTTGCAGTGAGTGTAGGGCGCTGGCTGATGTCGGTGTGGATGGGCTCCGTCGCCGTCCACGAGCTGTACACGGCAGCCAGCGGACTGTACATATGCTGGCTGTCCGTTCGAGCGACCACCGTGCTACTGTCCTGGATACCACAGGGATGGACGGTCTTTATAATCAAAGTGTACGAGTGGATGGTCACGGTAAGGCGTCTGCTGTCCTCCCACTAAGTGGCAAAAAAGATTTTGCCAAACTTTGATGCGTTTATGTCACAAAAACAGATCTTTAAGATGATGGTGGCGGCTGTGCTGCTAGTCGGGGTCATCCCCATGCTGCTGGGTCTGCTGTTTGAGCTGATCCTCATAATACCTGCCAGAGTCCCACTGGGCATGACGCCTCTCTTGAACCCCTGGCAGGTAGGACTTATATAATAACATGTGGTACATTGAGGTACTTGCAGTGCATCATAAAAACAAATTTTGATTTTGCAGGTAAGATTTAAGTTGTTATTAAGTGTTGTTCTTTGTGTGACAGGACTGGGCCCTGGGTGTCCTCCATACTAAAATTGTTACTGCTTTAACACTGATGGGTCCTCAGTGGTGGTTCAAAGGCATCATTGAGCAGGTCAGTCGCCCATGTTTTCTACAGCAATAACACAGGAATCATTGGTACTTTCATCAGCATGACGACAATTATTGTTTTATTATCCAGGCTCATATATGAACAGTTAAAATAATGTGGATCGTGGTCTTGGTGCGTCGAAAGCTAGCCAAGGACATGTTTTTCCCGCACACTGATGTTTTTCTCCAGAATCTTGACTTTTTTTTCATTACACTCCAGTGGATGTTACACAGGGCAGTTCTCCCTGGTTGCCAATCTAGAGATTCACATTGAAAGTTGTTTAACCTTTGCAAAATCTGATCTGGACAAATATCTAAGTTTTTGTCTTTCATTCTATATCCAGAAGAGACAAAATGAAGTATTTTAGACTACAGGGATGTGACATTTGTTTGTCAAAAAAGGTGACGCTTTCAACTCAAACAACACCGTCCCGAAGCATGATGATGGGAGTGTAATGCTTTGGGGATGATTCTCATCTGCAGGCACTGCCAACCTTGTAAAAGTCAATGGGATTATTAAAAAAGAAGAGTACTTAAAGGTTCTGGAGGAAAACAAATTGTTGACCTAAGCAGCTTTGAGTATACCAGGAAAACAACAATCCAAAGCCAACTGCAAAGGTAGTCGAGGATAATGGTGCAAGTGTTCCAGACTGATCAAACCAGAGTCCAGACCTAAATCTAACTGAGAGTCTGAGGGCAAAAGCCTTCTAACCTCAAGGACCTGGAGGCCTTTGCAAATAAAACTGGGCAGAGATATGAAGAACCCTTGTAATTAAGTACAGGAATCATCTGGAGGCTGCCATCCCAAAACTGAGGCCTAGTGGATTACAAAGACATTTTTCATAAAACTTTTAAATCAAATACCAAACCTGATTGTATTGCATCAAATGTCTTTTTCATATCTTATTACAACCTTTTGTATGTTTTTATTTTTTTCAGTCAAAATACCTTGTTTCCAATAGAAATAGTTCACAATTTTATAAAATTGGTATGGGTTTAAGTCATTATGTGCTTAACTGTATTTATGGCTGTAGGAAAAAACAATTGTGATTGTGATATTTTTATATCAACGGACCACGTGTCTCCTGCAGGTGTGTGCTGACGGTATCCGAAACATTAACGTCCTTTTCATCATACAAAAGCTCGCTGCTCCGGTCATTTCTGTGCTGCTGCTGTGTCTCTGTGTGCCCTACACCATCGCCAAAGGAATTACACCACTGCTCGGTAAGTCTTCAACGGGGCTTCTGGAAGTGAAGTGTAACTATTAGTTTCATTGTCCTGTGTCTGTGGACTGTACACAGCATCTTTTTTGCCAACTTCAATATGAGTCTTTGGCATAGGTGGAGCTACTGCTTAACAAAAAAAAGCAGCACTTTATTGCACTTAACAATTGCAAGATTTGAGAAGAAAATAATTAGGATGAGACTGTAATGTTTTGTGTAATGGAACTTACTGAAGTTTGGTGTAGTCTGTTTACTCCCAATAGTGCCAAGCCATTAAATGATTCTCTGCTGAGAAAAAGAGCAGGAGGTTTTAAAAAGAGATGTTTTTGTCCCCCTATGAGAATCAATGTGGAATGTCAGAGGGAGATGGTGTCAGAGGACAGTGATTAGAGACCTTATTTGTATCTGGGTTGTTCCTGATCCTGAGGTCATTTAAGGACAGAGTGCAATTGTTTGACATTACCAAGTGACGAGGAGTCTCAATGAGTATCGGGCTGAACTTGGTATAAGCTTTGAAAGTTCATGTTCAATCATCCTTCGGTCCAAAATAGTCCAATCACTGTGTTTTTTATGGTTTTGTAGCTGACAACCTGCAGTGTATCCCCCATATTACTGATATTTAATAACAATTGTCTACTCACCATATATAACTATATGGGTAGTAAGATGCTGAGATTAGAACTGCCAGGCAGAAGTCCTAGAGGAAGACCAAAGAGGAGATTTATGGGTGTGGTGAAGGAGGACATGAAGGTAGTTGGTGTGAGAGAAGAAGA
>JAQQAE010021203.1:0-10514 GCA_029823295.1 Pseudamia nigra | reverse complement strand
AGACAAATAACAAGGGGCGTGGCCATTCAAGGACTTAAACACAAATAACAGAATTTTAAAACGGATTCGGAACTCAACAGGACGCCAATGAAGGGAGGCTAAAACTGGGGTGATGTGCTCTTGCTTCTTTGTGCCTGTTAAAAATCTGGTAGCAGCGTTTTTGACTAGCTGAAGCCTAGAAATTGAAGCCTGACTAATTCCAGCTATAAGCAAGTTACAGTAATCCAGGCGGGAAGTAATTAAAGCATGAATTACTGTTTCTAAATTCTGTTTTGGTTAAAAAAAGGCTTCATTTTTGATTGACTCCTCAAATGGAAAAAGCAAGATTGGACTATTCCATTGACTTGCATATCAAGCTTCAGTGATGCATCCATTTTAACCCCTAAATTAGTCGCAACAGGCTTCACATAAGGGGCCAGAAAGGAAAGGTCAACAGACGGAGAGCAGTTGGTGCTGCTGGGTTCAAAGAATATGACCTCAGTCTTTTTCTCTTTAAAATAAAAAAAATTAAGAGCCATCCAACTCCTGATGTCAGTCATCAATATCAACAAAACTGGACAAAAAGAAGCAAAATTATCCACGAAATGAACAAAGAACAACAAGTTGAACAAAAATAACCAAGAAAATGAATAAATGTGAAGGAAGAATGAATAAATGCGAAGGAAAAATGAAAGTTTGTTCATTTTTCCTTTGCATTTGTTCATTTTGTTGGTTATTTTTGTTCAACTCGTTCTTTGTTAATTTCGTGGCTAGTTTTGCTTCTTTTTGTACAGTTTTGTTGACAATGATTATTTTGTTTCATTTTCTGAATAATTTTGCTCATTTTCCTGGTTATTTTGTCCAGTATGAAGATCATTTTCATCCTTTTTTTTTCTCTTCATTGTCGTTCCTTGTCTTCATTTTTACGTCTTCTGTTTGTTTTGGTGATGATTTTGTTCCTCCCTCCCACCCCCCCACACGACACATTTTGTCTTTACAAATATATGACAAAAGGTCAGTTTGACCCAAATACCACACAAGGGTTAAGTATGAGAGTTTCTGAACAAATAATAACAGATGCCGTCTGCATGTGTGAAGTCATCAACAGTTCCGTCGACGATCACGTGATCACCAGCGAGCACCTGCCATTCGTCTGCCAGACAATTGAAGTGACCACTGAGAATGAAGAGCAGACGGTCAGCTCGTCACACTCGTACCCGCTTCAGATCTCCCCTGTGTCGTCCTGCTACGGTGAGAAACCCCCCCCCACACACACACACACACACCTTACATGAGCATGTTGTGATGAGACGGTTGACTGACCCGCTGAAAGGCATGGATCTGAGAACTCGTCCCTTCTGTCGTCTGGACGACGGATGTTGATTGGTGAAGAATAAACACGTGGATAGTCACGCTCCAGATGGCGTTAAAAAAACCTGCGTTTACGTAATCCACATCCACATGCAGTAGATGATTCCTGAACAGGTGAAGACTGGTGGAACCGGCCCATCGATTTCTGCTGTGGCTCACACACCTTTTTCAGAACAGGAGTACAGTGTCTCCCAGGGACCCAAAGTTCGACAATACGCATTAAAAACGCACATAATATCCGCATTTTTCACTGTAAATGAATCCATGTATAGTAGTTTGATGAATTGTGCATTTAGTCCTAAAATGTTAGAGGCAAGGTGTCCATATAAACAGAAATGGAATGAAATACTCAATAAAAAACAAAATAAAACCACAAAAATAAGCAAGAAAATGACCAATATGCATAAACAAATGTATGAAGCTAATAAAACTGTAGACAATATTAATCTAAATATTAACCCTTGTATGGTTTTCGGGTCAAATTGTGACCCTCTGTCATATTTGTAAATAGAAGTTGTGTTGTGTGGAAACGTCAGGGGGTAGAATCAGTACTGGAATAAAAGGAAGTAGAAGTACTCATAAATAAAAGTACTTGAGGTAGTGAGTGATTTTATATCACGGAACAGATTCACTTCAAGTTTTTTTGGGTGATTTGTTCATTTTTGTGGTTTATTTTAATCATTTATTTTTGTAACATTTGTTGCTCTGTTTCTTCATCATATTGACTTTTTTTTTCTTATTGCTTATTTTTTGGTTCATTTTGTTGGTTTTGCAGGGCGACTGTTCATTTATCCTTCGCATTTATTTATCCTTCGCATTTGTTCATTTTTTCCTTCGCGTTTGTTCATTTATCATTTTGCATTTGTTCATTTTCTTGGTTATTTTTATTCACCTTGTTCTTTGTTTATTTCGTGGATAGTTTTGCTTTTTGTGCAGTTTTGTCTATCGATCATTATTTAGTTTCATTTTCTGAATAATTTTGCTCATTTTCTCATTTATTTTGTTCAGTGTGAAGATAATTTTCATCCTTTTTTCCTTCAATGTTGTTCATTGTTTTCATTTTTAAGTATTTTATTTGTATTGGTGATGACTTTGTTCCTTTTTTTTCCCACACGACACATTTTCTTTACCAATACATGACAAAGGGTCAAATTGACCCAAATACCACACGAGGGTATAAAGCAGGCTGGGGAAGCACCCAATACGCCACAAGTAGTGAATGGAAACTCTGAAACTGTCGACTTCATCACCAAATGCATGTTTCCACTAAATGTGTGAGTCGTGTAACAGTGCAGGATGTTTTGATCACATGCCATACAGAATGATTTTGTCCGCACAGAAACGACCACGGCGTCGCAGCGTCTCGTTTAGGGCGACATGGCTTTGTTGCGTTTGACCTTGCGATTGATTTAAGGCCTCGCTGTCGTCATCCACCGCAAACCTGTTTGTGTTTGCGACCAGTCACTCAGGCAGATCCGGCTCGATCCGTTCACACGTTCAAGCATTCCTCTCTTGCTCGCTCTCTCTCTCTCTCCTTCACTTACTAACATTTAAGAGTTTGATTTAAAAATGTGCGTTTCCTTTCTCCTCTTGCATGTCCCTTTTTTTGATGGCGCTCGTTTCCGCTTCAAATACAGCACATTTTGTCGTACACTTTGTCACTCACTGTTCTCATTGCATTCTTTTTTTTCCCTTTTGTATTTGTAAAACCGTATGTAAATGTGTGTGTGTTTTTACAGACAGCGACACAGACAGCGACACAGAGGACGCCAAAGAAGTGAGTCCCGTGCATGTGATTTATCTCCACTCGCACACAGCCCAGAGGAAACGCACTGAATTCTTAACTGTTCTTATCTGCAAATAAACAGGTTTTTACCTGTTTCAGCTTCACTTGAAAAGCAGGGTGTGTGTGCGTGTGTGTGTGTGTGTGGTTTTTTTTTTTTTTTTCCCGTATGAGTGTGTGTTCCTTCTTGTAATTTTGCAAGACACTGAGGGAGGGAGGGACTGTATCTGTCGAACATTAACAGTTGTCAGTTTGTAGTACATTGTACACCAAGTACAGTGGTGACCCGGATAACGACGCTGTGTGTCCGAATCATTCATTATCCAAAGTGACTTTTTCCACAGGAATAGATGTAAAACCAATTAATCTGTTCTGGACTCACGACAAACTCCCATATAAAGTATGTATTACACACCCGTACGTGCACATTTATTCATTATTATTATTTGAAAAGGAAGTTATGGTAGTTATCTGAAACGGAATGAATGAAATTAGTTCTAAAAATTATTTAGAATGTATTCATACCTTGGCTTATGACTTGGTAGTGTGTCCGTGGACACTACACAAGTCCATAAGTGTACACAACCCCAGAAACCGGAGCTGCCGGTCGAAGCACAGCTCCAGCCTGTTTGTGGCTACTGTTGTTAGCTACGGCTAAAAATGTAGGTGGCTCCGGAGTGGAGTTAGCTTACAATGGCAGAGGCTAGGACACACAGGACCATGCTGTCGGGTTCTGCATTGAGGAGTTGAGCTGATTCATAGATGCCAATGATGAGGAAGTCTTGTTTCTGGGCTGTTTCTTGTTTCACAGCCAGCTCGCGCTATCTGCTTCCGGGTCCTTCTCGGCCAAGTCCTGGAAGTGAGTTTTTTTGTTACCCAGTTCAAATTTTGTTGTCCGGATTTTTTTTTTTTTCTTTCTTTTTTTTTTTCCTTTCGGTATCTGAATTTTTCATTGTGCTAAGCGTTCGTTACATGGGGTACCACTGTATTACAGTATCGAGCAGGAGTACTGAACTGTCATTTAGAAACACTCTTTCAAGCATCAGCGCATTGTAGTTGTAACGGTGCAGCTTTTACTTGGTTACAGATTTGCTTGGTTACAATGTGCAGAGCACATTGTCTTCAAATATTTGTCCGGCTGCGAGTCGTGTTGATTCAGCTCCGTGTCCCGCTCTGTGTTTATCACTGTGATGTAGGTCACAAATGTTCACTTTCACTTCTGCACAGTTGCGTGACCCCGTGCTGCTTCTTCTCCTTTTTTTTGTGTTGTTTTTGTTGGACAGGGTGTCGCTGCAGTGTGGAGGCAGGACTCCAGCCCATCTGTTCTCAGGGTTCCCACATGTTCTCTCCCCAGCATGGCCACGTTCGTCAGCGCCGCCAAGCCCAACTTCAGGGTGACAAGCACGCGAGACCCCGAGCCCCTCATCAGCTACCACAGCGACGGCTGGATGCCCGCCTACACCCAGAACTCTGCGGCGTCTCCCGTGCCGAGTCACACCCACGAGATGCGAGCCAGCGTCATCATGAAAACCTCGGACATCACGTCCTCCTGACCTCAGACTCCCTACGAGGGAGTGCTTTTCCCTGCGTATGAGGCATAGGAATAAAGTGGGACTAAAAAAAAAAGAGACAGAACATTTGATTTTAATGTAGCTTCTGTCTGAATCGTGAATCTGACTCCGTTTTACTTCGAATTGGACAAATTGGCAACGGGTGTGAATGAAATGTACCACGTCTCAGCCGCAGCTCAGCTTTGCCCATTAATTAATTGGTGAGGATTAATACCAGGGCCGGTTCAGAGCGAGTGCATGAGTCTGGTGTTCGGGTCAAATCGACCCGAATTGTAAAGAGAAGCTGTGTCGTGTGGAAACACCAGGGAGTAGAATCGGTACTGGAGTAAAAGGAAGTAGAAGTACTCATAAATAAAAGTACAGATTCATTCCAGCTTTTTTTTTTTTTATCAATTTCTTTTTTTTTAACCTTTTGCGCTGTTTCTTCATCATGTCATTCATTTTTGCTCGTTTACGTGATTATTTTTTCTTTTTGCTTAATTTTTTTTGGTTCATTTTGTTGCTTATTTTGTTGGTTTTGCAGAACGACTCTTCATTTTTCCTTCGCATTTGTTCATTTTTTTGGTTATTGTTGTTCAGCTTTTTAAAAATTATTTTGTGGATAGTTTTGCTTCTTTTTGTGCAGTTTTGTTGATATTGTGATTATTTTGTTTCACTTTCTGAATAATTTTGCTCACTTTCTTTATTTTATTTAGCATGAAAATAATTCTCATCCTTTTTTTTTCTTCAATGTTCATTGTTTTCATTTTTAAGTATTATTTTCGTTTTGGTGATGATTTTATTCCTTTTTTTTTTTTTTCCACACTACACATTTCCCCTTTACAAATATGTGACAAAGGGTCAGTTTGACCCAAATACCACATGAGGCTTAAACCAGTGTTTGTTTCAGCTTCTCTTGGCCAAGAAAACTAGACTCAGAGTGATGAAACGCTACAGAGCATAACACAAACACAGCCCGACTTTGAACTCTCTTCCTAACATTAGATATAATTGCACATGAAGCACCAAAACCTAAATGTTTAGGGTACTTTATGTAACGCATCATGCAGAACGTGTGTCCTGAACCTGGACATACATGAGTCTATCACCAACAACTGCTTACATCAGGGGTTCTTGTGTGGTGACCGAGAAGACTAATGACCCACCAAAAAATTCAGAGATGCAGTATCACAGTCTGGCTAAAAGCAGAGCTTTTAGAATTTGGTGTTAAAAAGAAAAAAAAAAAAATCTTATATCTACATTCCAAGACCTAAAAATAGTATTGGATCATTCTACAAAACTGGTGTCATTTGAGTCCACAACATATAAATGTGTTAAATTGTGTTTTCCAAGTTAAAACCTGTTCATATGTGTTCTTAATCACATAATACATGAAACAGTGCTATTCTACAAAGAATAGTGTACCATTTTTAATCATTTTTAATTCGTCCACGGCCATTTTTGCCACATCTGCAATGGCCAACATGGAATTTGCATGCAACATACAGTGTCAACAAAAAAAAAATCTTATTGATTGTAAGCTTATTCTTTTCAGGATTAAATGCATATCGCTGATACCATAAACTATATTCGTTCAGCACAAAAATATTATTTGTAGTAAAAAAAAAAAAAAATTCTGATTTGTATGTCTCCCTCAGTTTGACTTTTACCCCCCGTCACACTTTTAATGTCTATGAAGATGTACTGTCACTTTAAATGAAATGACAAACAAGAGGTGACATTATGAGACTCTGGGATCGCCAGGTTCAAAAGCAAATTATTATACACTCTATTTTATTTAATTTTTTTGTACGTTGAACAGGGTCCGTCAAGCTTAACCTTACCACCCCATCATGCAAAATAGATCAGAAAAAATGTCTTTTTATTCAAAAAAGTTGACTATTAATGCAAGGAAAATTATTTTTCAAATCGAAAATGTAAGGACATGATAAAAGACTCTCAACACAAACCACAACAGAAACAGTTTAGCAGAACTGTTAAGAATTAATCGCATCTCAGAGCTGATACATGTCACAAAGACAAAATGTAACCCTGTTATACTTGTCAACCAATGAGAATCGATAAGAGAATCCTGAAGGGATTAAGTCGATAAGCAATATCGATAATGGAATCGGGATCAATAAAGTCTTTATCAGTTCCCGCCACGTTTTGGATTGAAAATCAGGTAATATTAATGTTTTATGCCTGACGTTGGAAAATGTTTCTTTAAGATTTAACATGTCTTTCATATGGTGGATTTTTTTTTTTAAAAAAACAAGAAAAAAAGTTTGCTCTTTGTGAAAATATAATTGCACGGTGGAAATGGCACTGGTTTCACGGAATGATCCTACTATTACAAAAATTCTAATTTCCGAACCTTCTTTGTAATAATGTGAGAAAGTAAAGTGGTTGTTACAAGGTTGACTTGCTGGAAAACGAGTCTTGGCCACGTGTGATGATCCATGTTGTGTTTTAACATACAATCTGCTGAGACGGTGGATTTGACCCCAAACTTCACCCTCATTTAATTTATTTTTAGATGTTTTAATGCCCTGTAGATCACAACGTATGCATGTGTTGTAACTCATCATGTTTGCAGATCAAACTAGCCACAACCCTCCTATTAACCCTCGTCTGGTGGTCGGGTCAAATTGACCTTTTGTCACGTATTTGTAAAGTGAAGCCGTGTCGTGTGGAAACGCCAGGGAGTAGAATCAGTACTGGAGTAAAAGGAAGTAGAAGTACTCTTAAATAAAAGTACTTGAGTTAGTGAGTAACTTTATATCACGGAACAGATTCATTTCAGTTTTTTTTTTTTTTTTTTTTTTTTTGGGGGATTTGTTGATTTTTGTGGGTTATTCATTTATTTTTAACCTTGTTTTGCTCTGTTTCTTCATCATATTGTTAATTTTTGCTCGTTTACTTGTTTTTCTTTTTGCTTATTTTTTTGGTTCATTTTGTTGGTTTTGCAACGACTGTTCATTTTTCCTTCAGATTTGTTCATTTTCTTGGTTATTTTAGTTCAACTTGTTCATTTCGTGGATAGTTTTGCTTCTTTTTGTGCAGTTTCATTTATATTGATTATTATTTTTGTCTAATTTTCTGAATAATTTTGCTCATTTCCTTAGTTATTTTGCTCAGTATGAAGATAATTTTCATCCTTTTTTTTTTTCTTCAATGTTCATTATTTTCATTTTTAAGTATTTTTTCATTTTGCTGATAATTTTGTTCTTTTTTTCCACGACACATTTTCTCTTTACAAATCTATGACAAAGAGTCAGTTTTACCCAAATACCACACAAGGGTTAAACGATGAGAACAAACCTCCACTCTCTCAACATAGTAAAGCGCTGTCGCTGAGGTTCAGTGACACATGGGTGAGGAAACAGAAGTGTCCTCCCTAGAGGAATCTGACGATACAAACTTTCATGTGTAATACTGCTGTGCCGGCAAATCGGCTCAACCGTGAGACGGGAAAAGAGTTGTGGTGTTTTGTGGAAAGAATGACGATCCTTTAAGTCCCAATTTGTGCCTGTGAAGAGCAGGTATACGTATGTGTGTGTGTGTGTGTGTGTGTTATCTGTCTTCAGAAGTCAGGACAGTGTGTGCTTCGAGACAAGACTGATGAGTTGACGGACTGACTGTGAACATGCAATTGTGCCTTCTCTTCTGCCACCTTTTGTTAAACGTGTGCATCGCTGATAAGGAGGAATAGCTGCAGGCTGCTTCAGCACCTTACAGACACCACAGCCGGATGTGTGTCAATCTGGATTTCAAACTACAGCGGAAGCCCAGGTTACGAGTTTTAATTCCTTCCAGGATCGAGCACGAGCGGAAAACTCGTTAGCCGGGACCGGTTTTCCCATAGAAATACATGTACAACCAATGAATCAGTTCCAAGACCCAAGAAAACTCCCATATATACATACATACCCATACATGCATGTAAGGTATCTGGAGAAGAATGTTTATTTATTATTATTATCAGGAAAGGAAGTTGTGTTAATTATCTGAAAAGGAATGAATGAAATTAGTTCTAAAAATTATTTATAATGACCGGTTACCTTGGAGACAGACGGCTGCAGGTGAAGGCGGCTTGATGGAGGAGGGAGGGAAGCAGAGACTTGACATACACGTACTAAGCGTAAAGAGTAGGGCTGTCAAATGATTAAAATTTTTAATCTGATTAATCACGGACCACTGGATTAATTTTGATTAATCACGATTAATACCCATTTGTTGTTTGTCACGGTCTATTTTCGTCTCGTCTTTTGTCCACTCAGTTTAGTCATAGATTTCGTCTCAATTATTGACTTAATTTTAAATTTTTGCTTTGTTTTCCGTCACAAAAATATATTCGTGATAATGATGAAAATTTTTTGTCAAAGGAAGTAACACTGGTTGTGAATCAGTAATCGGTGGTTAATCCATGTCAGTGGGTGTGATTGTGGATGTTGCGTTATTGTGCATTGCGCATGTGTTAATTGCGTTGAAATTTTTAATCAAATTAATCATGCAAATGAATTAATCCGGGTTAACACGTTGATTTTGACAGCCATAGTAAAGAGCAAACTTAATCGAAGAAATAACTTCTCTTGCTTTGTCTCAGCTAGTCTCGTAGCTTCTCGGCTAGCTGATGTCAGAGGACGTCTCGACACATGTGCTCTCTATCGGAGGAGTCGCGTACAATCTTACTCGCAACCCGATTTTTTTTTTTTGCACGTGAGCCGGTACAAAAATTTGCTCGATTTCCTCCTCGTAACTCGAGACATTCATAAGCCGATGCACTTGTAAAACTGGGGAACAACTGCGTCCGTGTTCTAGTTTCCAGTAATAAATATTCTGCTCTGTCGTAGTGAATGTAACCGTACACAGACGGGGAGTGTGGGCCTGTGTTACATCTTCTGAGATTAGGGAGGCTAAGTAACGTTTTGAAGTTTCACTTTTTCCAGCTGCCTTTGGTGCAAAAATTTTACATACAGTGTTACCCCGGGTTACGAGATCAATCCGTTCTGGGGTCAGGCTCGTGAAGTGGATAGCTCATGAGCCGGGGCCAGTTTTCCCATAAGAATACATGTAAAACCAATTAATCCGTTCCAAGACCCAAGAAAACTCCCGCTGCAGGTCGAGCCTGTTGCTTTAAGTGGGTGTGTGGCGTCATTACGTAATGTGCGCAGAGATGCATGTGTAAAAGCAAACGTTTTTTTATCAGACTGCATCGGAAAGGATATCAGAAAAATTCTTATGCCAGAGCACTCGTAGCCCGGCGTTCCACCGTAGCATGTTCTCTCATTTTTGTCATGCGTCGATGATCTTGATAAGTATGCTAGGCGTGTTGGTAGCGAGGAGACAGAACCGCGCAGCCCTCCTCCCCATAATGCACGCCGTTGAGTCTCCACTGTGAACAGCTCTATGAAACATAGGAACGCACGGCTTGAACCAAACCCTGAGACCGTTTTACACTGGACGCACGTTGACAAACGATGACGGTGAAACATGCGGTGTTTTCACTGGTTTGGGATTTTACTTGAAAGAAAACTGGGCATAGAAATGTTCCCTTAATGTGCCTTTACATGCCACAAACGTGCGCTGGAAGAAAATTGGACCTTCTGGGTTTTTTTTTTTTCCCCCGTGTTAATCCTTGTCTGGGATTTGGGTCAAATTGATCTTTTCGTATATTTACAAGGAGTAGCTGTGTCGTGTGGAAACGCCAGGGAGTATGCAGAAAAGGGAGTAGAAGTACTCAAAAGTACTTGAGGTAGTGAGTAACTTTATATCACGGAACAGATTCATTTCAGCTTTTTTTTTTTTTTTTTTGGTGATTTGTTGAT
>JAQQAE010021202.1:0-10514 GCA_029823295.1 Pseudamia nigra | reverse complement strand
TTATAAGGCGCAGTGTCATATTTGGACAAAATAGACGGCGTTTAGGTGCGCCTTATAGTGCGGAAAATACGGTACAAAATAATGTATTCTTTGGTCTGTGGTTCAGTCAACAGGACATTCACAAGGTGACTTGTGATCTTATTGTGATATACACTTCTCATTTTCTGAAAAGTAAGTAAGGAATAGTGGCTACTGACCCATGAGGAGAGGGTTAATTTAGCTTGGCTATGATTCATGGGACCTGTGACATCACAAGTTAGTAAAATTCAAAATGACTTGTTTTTCCTGTTGTGGGGAAGGATTTCTTGGATCTGACAATACTGAGCAACTTCATCTTTTCACAGTTTTTAATTTCACAAACAATGCATTTTTACAGTATGGGATCTTTAAAACTCTTGAAGCCCTAAATGGCCACCACAGCACAGTCATAAAGCTTTAAAATTTGCTGTTATGTATTTGAAAAATCATTAGCAAATTCTTCTTTAACAATGCAAATACACTTTTAAACTTTATGATGCTAACTACAGTACCAGACTATTTTTGTAGCACAAAATAAATATGGAGAGTCAAGGACCCCAAACATCTATCTACGTTTTTAAGGGCCCAACAGCAAAATGCAGTCCTTTAAAGCAGAACTTCTAGAACTTTTAGAACCACATGGAACCCGAGGACATTCACCTTTTTGAGATTCAGCAACAGTGAGATGTAAGAACAATTATTGCTGCCTGTTGGGTCAGTGAAAGGCATGTCGCTGAATCACAGCCAAGGTTTCATGGATGAATTTGCTGAACTTGAAAATTTCAGCCATGTATTCCAGGCAGTAACCCAATGCCTGGAATGAGAAAAAGAAAAACATGATTCACACTGAAAAATCCTCCCCGTAAGCAGCCTGTAAGCACTAAGACAAATCCTCCACCGCATTCAGATGTACGCGACCTTGCTTTGTAGTTGTAATGGAGCTTTTCTTTGCTCTATGATCTAGTAAGAACTGTTTTTCTGTTTTTGGATTTTCCTGTATTTTATTTCAACAATCCCTTAAATCTCACAATGCAAACAACGATAAGTCGTATCTGCTTCGTGCCTCCTTTTTTGCCTTTTGTATTTATTATTTTTCTGCTGACTGCTGTTTCACCCTATGTTGCTACTTTTGCTCCTTTATCCATAATGTTTTCACCTCTTTCCTGACTTACTTTTCTACTGTTTTGTCACTGTAAAGAAATGTTGTTTAGGAAAAAAAACACAATCTATAGTACTTCATTCATACTGCAGATATGTCATTAAGTTAAGCAATAGATCATGAGTAGATTAGTTGTATCCAGCTAGAAACCATTTAACAAAATAAGAAAAGCATTCAATTGAATCATTTTTCTGTGCCTTCCATTTTCCCCATCTTCACAGCGTGATCATGAGCCAAGAGTGATTAATTAATATTTCACAGTGTCTTGAAAATGTTCTTTTTTCACTTGTTTATAGTGAAACAAACTACTATCCCACAATATCATGTCCTATTATACCTTTAACATGAATACATATCAACCGTGATCATTTTCAATAAACAAAAGAACAATCCAGACATTTAATTTATCATCATTTAGATAATGTACAGCCATCAAACACTGATGATATCTGGGATCCATTTGGCTCCATTTAGTATTTAATGCCTCTAAATAAATCATTTACATCACCCTTTTCTTCATACTTTATGGCTTGTTCTAATGTAATATGAACAAATGCATAGATGAATGTGATTCCCTAAAACCATTATTTTTCCTCATTAGACTCACATGTTCTTTCTTTTGCAAGTCTGCATTTTTTATGTAAAATGGTCCCTCAGTGTCCCAGTATTCTTCCAAATAACACCTTTGATTTTATCTTAGAAGAACCAATTCATTTAAAGGCATAATCTCTGCCCTAATACATTTATTCAACATCAAAAATCCAGCCATATTTCATTAGAAGCTGAATGGAGAAACAAGTTTAAATTTGAGTTTGTTAGATGATCTCTGGAATTTCATACTTGGCAGACTTCATAGTTCATCTGTTTGTGGGAGGTACCATCATGAGAGGACAAACCCCAACATGGGATGTGCCATCGAAATATACTGTAACTGAAGTGGCTGATATCAATAAATCCTGCTAATGGCTAGAAAAAGCTGGACTAAAGGTTGTATGTTAAAGGTTGTATAAAGCTTGGTGCCACTTGTGTTTTTGATTAGTTTTCATTTATTAGCATAGGTCAGGAGTTTTGTTTTATTTACAGTATTTTCTTTGGTGTAAGCTTAGTCCTTGCATTGTTGTAATTTTGTATTTTATTTGGCACACATCCCCTTCAGTAGCTGATCTGGTAGCGCACACCCACATGGCTCAGGCCTGGTTGCAGTGGCCAAGTTGCAAATCCAGCCCACGGCCCCCTCCTGCATGTCATTCATAAGGTCACTCTTCACTGTGTCTGTCCAATAAAGGCAAAAGCAAGAATGTTTTAAAAAAAAAAAACCAAAACATTTATGTCAGTCTTAATATTCCTGTGAAAGTATATTCTGCAAAAGTGGCTACATCGTGGAAGTCAGGGGTGAAGCATTTCAGAACTTGATAAATGTAAGAGAATATTAAGATCTGTAATAAAAAATAACCTTGAGCATGATGTCATTAGTCAGTGATAGAAATGCTTCATTCAACACATTTTTTTGTGCTGTTGTGAAATGATACGAAATGTTTTAACAAATTCAGTTCGAGCAGCTGTGACTCGAGCAGCAAGCAGTAATGTTTTGTTGGGAAATTGCAGGCGGGTTGCGGGTGGTTCTGTGCAGTTTGAGCACAGAGTCTTGATTGAGCTTAGATTTCCCCACGATTGAACTTACTGTTGCTATTTTAGAGGCAGCGGGCACCTCTCCTGTCTGCAAAGATTTGTCGATGCATGAGGAGATGAACTCAGACAAGATGAGGGACCGGATTTAAAAGGAGGAGCAGGTAGTGAATGAGGAGAACAAATGGTGCAGGTTGAGTGAGGTCCAATGTCCTGAAGCGCCGAGACCGTGACCTCAGTGATGGGGTGAAGAGGTGGTGAATCGAGCAGATGGATGTGCCATTTATAGACAGCACATTTTTCTTAAATTTTTACGATACATAATGTCAGGAGCAGAAGCCTCAAATAGTGATTCAGCAGCCTCCTTTTCACGGAGGACAGCTTTTCAGGTTGCTTCGACCTGTTATTCAATAATTTGATGATCAGAATAAGAATTAAAAACTAGCTTTACTCACCAAAAGTGCAAAAACTACAATAATGTGCTATGTAATAAATAATGTAAGTGTAAGAAATTTCAATTTCATTATGTGATAACACATTATATAATGATCTACCACATTTTGTGATAAACTGCCTCATCATAATATGCATGGAAATTTATTACATATTCTTTGAGGCAGATAATTACTAAATGAGGCAGATAATTATTTCCAGTATATCGAACTGAAATTTGACTGTATTTTGGGAATTTGTTTATAATGAATTGCATAATCCTTACAAGGACATTCAGGAACACATGCATAGAGCTAAACAAATGAACTGAGGTGCTTCATATTCCGAAAACCATCAGTTATGATCCATTTGTGCTCATTCATGCAGGTATCCTGTGCTATGAAAAACCATCAATCCATCCATCCACCCATCCATCCACCCATCCATCCATCCATCCATCCATCTGTCATTTATAGTGAGGACAAGACTTTCCATCACCACCATTATAGAACCTTATTTTGGAGATAGTGTATGTGTAGTAGTCATGTTTAGTCATGCTATCAGACATGTTTGAATGTTGAAGGTACAGTGTGCAGTATTTCACAGGACCTGTTTGCAGAAGAATATAATTACATTTTTACAGACAGAAGTAATGCAGGCTAGCTCAATTGCTCTATTAAATATCTCAGTCAAGTTTGAATTTCAGAGGCAAACTTTTATAAACACCTTGTGAATGTGATAATTCAAGAAGGGAGTTACAGAGCCTTGTCAAATTGATACCATACATGCATCTGCTAGAAATTGTGCAACAATGATAATTTTGGAAGTCAGGTCAAGTTTTAAGTTTCAGTTTGTTTTTTTCTCTTTCAATATTTTTTTGTTTTCAAAGAATGAGATGAAATATATCTGCCTTTCCCAAACTTACAATGAGGACACAAAATTGTTTTGCAGGTGTTTATACTCAAAAAATGCTGTAACAGACATAACAACACACAAGACAAAAAAGGTAAGAAGATGAAACAAGACAAAAATTAAACAGATCGAAAGAAGACAAAGTGGATGCAAGCGAAACAACAAGAAGTAATACACCTCTCACAGTCGTCTTGACAAGGCCAAAATGCAACAGCGTGTGTGTTCTATGTTTGTGGTTTGTGTTTCATGCTTTGTGTTTTTTTTGTTTTCACTTTTTGTCCCTTGCCCACACCCTTTCCCCCTAAAACTTTAAGAAAATTGCTTCATGCCTAATATTTTGTATAAAAAAAGAAACTTGGCCACTGTGGCGAGTCAGCTGACTCATGCTCGTATCTAACTTGGGAATACAACGCTGTCAGTAGGGGCTCAATTTTACAAACACTTTCATGAATTTGGGGTAGGAATCAATGATGTTGATGGTTCTATGAACTGGAGGACTTGTTGTTTTCTTGACTGGTAAAATGATCTCTCATAGGCATCCATGTGTTTTGCGTGCATGATGGGTCAATTCAAGCATAGTTTTTCTGACATATGATTCCGTGGTCCACTGGAAAGGGCAAGAGTTAATCCCTTTAGGGATGAGTGATAAATTATTGCTTTTTATATAGTCTACTGCATGTTTCACACTATATTCTAAACATTTGTATGTCCATAGTAGAAATAATAATGTAACTAAGCGTGGATATAACCCACTAGGGATGGAAGGCAATAGAAATAAAGTGCAAGTTTGTTTCTTCATGGAGGGCTGTGAAGGGTCAGGGCTTCTTCTAGCTGGGAGTGGGTGAAATGCAGGGTCACTGGTTCATCATGAGGCTGACATACAGAGATAACCATTCATACTGATAGTCATACCTACAGGCAATGCAGAGTTATGAATTAACCTATTAACCTGCCATGTCTTTAGACTGTGAAAGGAAGGAAGTCAGAGCAACCAAGACAAACCCATGCAGACAACGGGAGACATGCAAACTACATGCATAATGAACCACAATATATGCACATATAATGGCCACACTGGCAATGCAAATTGTATAGGAGAAAATGATGAGCAGTTCTGGTGTCAATACTGATTGGAGAGTGTAACAGCTATCTGACCTTGCATCCATTTAATCCTCTGCAGGGCTGCAATGGGTCTGGATTATTTCCCAGCTGACAGAGGGTCACCGGTTCATCACAGGGCAAGTATATTTGGACAAACCACCATTAACTCTCGGGGGCACTTTAGAATGACCAAGTAATCTGCATTTTGTTGGGCTGTTGTAGAAGACTAAGTACCTAGACAAACTCATCCAGACTGAGCATGAACATACAAACTCCATGCAGAAAGGTCATAGCTGGTCACTTTCTGTATCTAAATATATTACATATGTGACTAATTTTCTGCTATAAAATAAACACTTAGAAGAAACAAGGATTCTCAACAAAACTAACACCTACAGTACCAGATCTACTTATAGAAATACTCAAAGTTATGTTTTCATGAAGGATGATCACCCTAAATGTCCTCTGTTTATTTTCTTTTCGTAGCAGGAGGCTACTTGTTAATGCCCGCTTAACTACTGTGTTTTAGGGAATCAGGTCACCCAAATGCACTCACATAAAGCTCTGAGCTTATAAGTAAAAATTATTTAACAGGTGTGTCCAGGCTGATGGCCACAAATCAGACTTTCTAGAAATAACTAAAGGTGTAGCTCAAGGTTAAATTTTAGCTCCTATTGTATTTCTATCTTTATAAATGATTTAGGCAAAGACATTCAAACTACATGTAATTTGCATTTGTATATGTATGACACAACCATGTACATTTTCACCCTCTGTAGAAAAGATGAAGGAACATCTTCAGTCTGTATTTCAGTCATTACATAAAGCTTTGGAGGGTCTAAAATTGGTTTTAAATGCCCAGACCAGAATGTTTGTAAATTTATCAAAACTTCATTTGCAAAACTTTGGCAAGAAGTCTGACATCTGTCCACCTGTAAGTATTTGGCCATGTGTATTAATTAATAGCTTACTGTACATATTTCTAATCTAGTTAAGAAGCTCAAAGTGACGATCAGCTTTTGTATCAGTACTAAGTCATGTTTCACATTCTCTGCAAAGTAAAAACTTGCGGAAGGTATTTTTTTTGTCTGTGGATGACTGTGGTGATGTATTGTACATGCATGCAGCCTCCTCCACTTTAAGGAGCCTTGACTCTGTGTATTATGCTTCTCTATGTTTCATTTGAAATGCTAAATCTCTTACTCACCGCTGTAGGCTTGATGATTTAGTTGGCTGGCCATCATTAACCATTCATAGATAACAACACACACTCTGCTGGGTAAACTCCCAGAATACCTCAGTACCTGTCTCTCTGTCAGCCCCGGTACCTTACCATCTGCACATCTCCAAGTACTTGCTCTTGAAAGTTCCCCAGGCTTTGGCAACATGCACCATGGCCATGGAATAATTTTCAAAAAAACTCTTAAACTAAAAACATTCATGTCAGTTAATGATTTTAATGTTGTCATAAAGAATCCAATGAGGGAGGAATGTCATTGTTTTTCTTTACAGACAGCTGCACTTGAATAACTACCAATCCGTTTTATTATTCATGTGTGTATCACATACATGTTTTATATAGTTTTGATTTTGGCTGCTGCCTGGGCCAGGTCTCCTTTGTAAAAGAGATTTCTGATCTTAATGGGATTTTCTGGTCAAATTAAGGTAAATAAAAATAAATACACTAACCATGTCTGCACACCTTATGTATGGAGCTGATGTTGTTCATTGAGTTGCATTTTAAAAGCAGCTGAAGTAAAAAGGCAAAAAGTCAACTTCAAGTAAAAAAAAAGTTTTAATTTTAATTTCTGTTCATAATTAGAGTTCCTGTGTTTCCTGACTGTCAGTAGAAGTATCATGAACCAAAAATAGACCCAAGCTGTTTATTGATTAAACACAAAAAGAAACACTTGGCTTAAATAACAGAGGATCATCAGCATACTTAAAAAAAAAAATAGGACTGTAGAGATCCATCTGCTAATCTTTCTTTGATCACAATCAGTCATGCAATGGAATGACTGAACAGCACTGAAGGCAGCAGAGTAGGCGGACTAATGCTCTTTATGGAATTATTGGTCTGATACACTCTCTCTCCCTGCACACATGCACTCACATATTTTGCTCTTTCTTTCTCCTCCCTGTCTCCTCCAGAGCTTAACAACAGAAGGCGGCTTATTGAACAGAGCTCTGGGGCGGGAACACATTCCATCATTTCAAAATGAAACAAGTCTCATTTTTTACTTTCTGTCTCTTGTTTCTTCACTTTTGAGTCTCCATCTTGCATCTTTTCGAGATTTTCTCCATTCTGCTTTTTCTTTTTCTTTGTTTCATCTCTTCCAAATTTATATCTGATTCTCTTATCTACTGTATGTTCTCTTTTCTCATTGCTCTTCCTGCCTCTGCTATCTGTGGACCAGGTAATTCCTCCTACAATCTCCTTTGGGCAAACGAGATGACCCACTGCTTCCTAATTACCTCTGCACTCCTATTCTTCCACCATTATTCTATTAGCATCTACTACATAATAATCATCAGGGTGGAAATTGGATGTAATAGCTTAGAGCACAATGTGGTATGAACAAAGATGCAGGAGACAATTAAATGACTTTGGTTTCCTAAAGTAATAAAGACAAGCTCATGTTAAATAGATAGGGACAAATGGAAGAATTATTAATGCCATTCACAACAAGTGTACGTAATTTTCCATACTCTAATTCTAAATCACATAGGCCTAAGTCTATAGTGACTGATGTGAAGGAAGTATTCTATTACAATGTAAATGGAGAAGTGCGAACAGAATTTGCATTTAATTTCAACATCATTGTTCTTGTTGAAATGTGAAATTCCTTTTTATTAGACATGGTCCACTGACACTTCTTTTACATAACTTAACATATGTACATTTGCAGTTCTGATGTAAGTAATACTCTATGTACTGACATGTTGGATGTTTGGAAACTTACTCATGTAGAGCATGAGTGATATGTTACATATACAGAGTACACTGTTATGTATCAGAAATGCTTTCAATTGTATTCATTTTTAGGCAATACATAGGGTTTTTCTTATATAATATCAATCAGGAAGAATATTGTTGGCCGAGCCATAAATCAGTCATCATGGTAAATAAATCAGTCATCATGGTAACCATCAACAAAGCAATCAAGTGATCATAAATTAAAGGACTAATATGCAAATATTCTCGCACTTATGTTTGTAAACAGAGCACCTCAAAATGGGCTCCTCCTCTTGCAATGGTCGAGTGGGCAGTAGACTGCAGGCAGGCACCGATAGTGACAAAATGTTGTGAAACACACAAATCTTATTTTCCCTATTTTCTGGTGCTTTTCATAATGTTTAGACTCTGAAGCATTTGTTCCCAAACACTGGGATGGGATTCAAGGGTGTGTCAGAGGATATTTTATTTTGGCGTCAGGCACACTGTGTGTTGCAATTTTTTTTTTAATTTGATGCTTTCGGTGCAGTGATTTGTTTTGCATAGAAAGAGGAGGATTTTGGGACAAATGCCTCAATATTCCCTCATGTACAACCATTTGCATTTATGCAAATGGCACCGCAGCAACCATGATGCTGTTTATATTGTCGAGCACTTTGTATCAATTTTAGCCTTCGCGCGTGACTTGTGAATTAAATGCCATTTTTACGCTTTAGTGCACGTTTTTCACACGCTAAACTGGCGCAAACCTTGTGTGGCTCTGGCCCAAAGCATCTGAAAGTCTGTGCACCTAAATCCATATTTTGTCTTTAAAGTATCTAAACAAGTACAAAAATATGATTTCTGTCATACTGAGTAAATTCATCAAGTCATGTTATCAATATTACATTTTGATTAATTTTTTTTAAACCTGTCATTTTAGTTCTGAGTTTGAATAAAAGATTTGACCTCCCCAACTTTTGACTTTGCCTAAAATCAGTCTGTAATAATCTATAAGATAAGTCCACATTCAAACTAGAATAGACTCAAGCCTGTAGTCAGATATGGTATACCATTCTGTAAGTTTTTTTTAAATGTTCATGCCATAATGTAAATTTGACACTTTATGACCATGCGTAATGTTTTCAGACCTTGCCATCTTAAAGGTCAAATACCAGGTCAACCTACTTTGACAACCTAACTTGTGATCAAGTTTGGTGATTCTAGCTCTGATAATAAAGTTGTTATATGCCAAAACTGATTTTGAACTTTTATGAATTTTCTGTCTCCATAAACATAGCCACAGGTGCTAGTCCCACGGTCGACCTGTATGTTGAGTTCGGTGAACCCGCTTCATTTGTTTTTGAGCACGGATGGACAGCACCAACCGTCCCATATTATCCGGCATGGGATAATATGGGCATGTAGCCACTGGCTAAAATTTACCCTCCTGAAATACAGTCATTTTTGTGTAAGCTGACATCCTGAGGTTTGAGGCAACACTTCTGAAAGTTATGTCCGGTCATAACTGTTCATCTTGTTTAACAGATTTATGAACCAAACAAATGGGAAGATATTTTAATCTAATTTTACTTCATTTTTTTCATTGAGACTGATTTGTGTTGATAGCCAAAGTGATAAGTGTTTGCAAAGATGCTTTAATCATAAAATCAGAAGACCAAACACAGTGATGATCAGACAACTAACTGTCATGACCTGAGACTTCCTTTATGAAGGAAATTACCACAGTAAGACATTTTTATAGTCTGGTAAATTTGATCAAGCAGCTCTAGTATTAAATAGGTGACATATGTATAAAGCAACCTACAGGTGTAAGAAGTATTGTCTGATATTGAACAGATAAAATCAACATTGCAAGAGAGAAGAGTATAGGCTGAAATGATATTAAGATACAGGTGGAAATGAGCCCAGTTGTAAAACTGAATGAAACTCAATAAAAGCAATAAATATAATCAATGAAAAGAGCAACAAGGTGAGTGTCGGAGGTGCAGTAGTGTGTAGAGCACACAGAAACACTACTCAAGTAAAAGTTACTTTAATATTCTAGTGACTCAAGTACAAGTACTTGAGTGAGAATAAAAATGTATCTGGTGAAAAAATGTACTTGAGTAGTGAGTAACGTCATAACATGACATTTATTAGAACGTGATACATTGCCTTCAAAGAGGTATTTTGGTTATTTTTTATTTTTTGATGATTTTTTTTTTGGGGGGGGGGGGGTTAACTAATGTTATTGCTTGATTTTTTTTTAAGTTTTACTAATTTTCTGCTTATTTTTATTACCTTTTGAAATTTTATAACTTATAATCA
>JAQQAE010021201.1:0-10514 GCA_029823295.1 Pseudamia nigra | reverse complement strand
ACAGAACCTCAGAGGGGGGCGATGGGTGGGGGGTGGGACTTCCTTTTCTACGTGGATGTTTGACACCTCTGAACCAGTCCTTTTTATGTCTAAACTCTCTTAAAGAAGTTAGTTACAGCCAGTATTACAGTACAATTCAATATATCACCACAATGTATTTTCTTATAAAATAGTTCATACAACAAGATATAAAAAGTGGAGAGAAAACATTTTTATGTTACGTGTTAAATCAGTGTGAAGCTGAAAATCACTTGCTGTCACTGTCAATTTTCAGCACTGATGATTTAAAATTATAACTGACATCTATTTTTAGCTGTGGGTGCTACCTTTGAGGGCTAAATGTTTACAACTGCTTGTCTACTTTATTTCATTTATTTAATAAATAGCCACCTTTGTGCACAAAATGGTCATTTGTTTTACATTAGCAGCAGGTTAAAGCAGCCAAAGCTAGTTGTAAATGATTTCAGTCCAAAAAGGAGAGAATATGTCTAATATTGATCACTGACCACTGCATGGTCTAACAAATAAAAAGTAAATAAATGTCTGTATGCACATAGCTGCTCTCCACATGGGTATGTAATGTAAAGTACTGTATAGCTTCAAACTACAAGTGGAAAAGCAATGGTTTTCTGTCGTTTACAGAGGGGACCAACAATTTTATCCACATCTGTATTTCTTTTTCTTCCACAAAACAGAAATAATGCTTATCTGGACTGTAATCAAAAGGACAGTTTGTGTTGCAGTTTTGAATTTTGCGTTTCAAAATTAGTATCAAATTGCTGCCAAGTTCTAACACTTTTAACCTTCAGTGCTACCTAACTACAGTGGTACTGCGGCTAACGAACGCTTCAGGTAACAAACAATCCGAGTGACGAAGATGAAAAAAAAAAAATCAACCAAAATGTTGTTCCGGCTAAAGGGAAAATTTTGCGTAACACAAGAAGATAGACCTGGAAGTGAGAGCGCGTGCTCACTTTGCGTTCACTTCTGGGTCACTTCCGGGATACACCCTGAAGTGAACCATCTCCCACCCGGGTGTAAACAATCAACAACATGTGAAAACTCCAGCGGGATGTAATAGGCCAAATGCTGACTGCAAGTAGCTCGATGTCCCTGCTACTGAGCTGCTCCTTAACAGTGCTGTGGCTGTGCTACTTACAAACACTTTCCCAGTGCTTCACACCTTACTGTTTCCTCCATATCTCCACGGGAATCTCCGGTTTCTTCCCTGAATTCCAGTTGTAGCCTCGTTAGTGGCGTTAGCACGTCCGTTTCCCATGATCTCGGACGGTAAACATGGTTTAAACCTCCGTTTAAACCAGAGATTCAAACCATGACGTGCTAACGAGGCTACAGTTGGAATTTAGGGAAGAAACCGGAGTTTCTCCGCACGGAGAAGCCCTCCTCATCCTCCCGCATGGTCTGCATGTGTGGGTGTGTGTAACCAGGCTGCTAACCTGTGTTAGCCGGCGAACAGATAACACCGGCTCCCGGCTAACACAGCTAGCCTCCTGGAGCCCTGCTCAACCTGCTGGGATGGTGTTAGCTGGTTTACCGCTAACACAGGCAGCGTCTGGGTACCGGCTGCAGACACGCAGCCGGCAGGTCTCCGGGTAGCGGCTGTGTTAGCCGGTAAAGTGGCTGCTGGCTGTGTTAGCTGTTAATCATTTTTAGAACTAATTTCGTGCATTCCGTTTCAGATAATTAACATAAATTCCTTTTCAAATCCTAATAATAATAAATAAATGTGCACATACGGGTGTGTAATACATGCTTTATATGGGAGTTTTCGTGGGTCCAGAATGGATTAATTGGTTTTACATGTATCCTATGGAAAAACCGGCACCGAATGTTTTGCCCAATGAACGTGACGCTGGAACAGATGAAATTCGTTAGCCGGAGTACCACTGTATGTGCAAACGGCATGCACTTCACATCAAGAAGGTCGTGGGTTCAATCCGAGCGAGGGCAGCGAGGGCAGCGAGGGCCGTTCCGTGTGCAGTTTGCATGCTCTCCTCACGTCTGCTTTCTCTACGAGTTCCTCCCACAACCAAAAATGTGCCCTACTAAGGATTAGGTTAATCGGTCACTCTAAATGCTAAGAATGTGAGTGTGAATGGTTGTCTGTGTCTCTATGTCATTCCTGTGACCTGGCGACTCATCCGTGGCGTCGCCCAAAGTCGGCTCGGATAGGCTGTTCCGACTGGCAACATTCTTTTACGTCAATTATAATAGAGAGTAAGATGAACTGTAATGCAAGCCTATGGAAAAAAGAAGCATTACTAGCACATGCATATTTAATTTGGAAGGTCATTGTGTGATGCTGCTGGATCACTATCACTTTGTCTGTATGCTCTGCGTAGCTTCTGATTAGAAGTTAGTTTAGTTTAGAGATGTTCACCCTGATGTCACCAAAATTAAAGTAAAAACCCAAACCCTGCTTTACAGAGAAGCGTGAGAAGTTTTGGATTTATTTGGTTTTGTGTTATGTCTTTTCTGGCACCTTCTTGCTTATTTTGCCTCCCTTCTCCAGATGACTTATCTCTGCTGACCTCTCACCTCATCACTCTTCTTCTCCTTTCATCCCCCTCCCGTCTCCTCTCTTCTCCCCCTCTCTTTGACCTCCTCAGTGCATTTCTGCACGCACTTGCTGACTGTTTAGTGCAGGAAAAAGTAGGTTTGTCCTGTATTAAATAACATTTGTGAAGAGATGGATGAGGTACGCTTCACTCGTTGCCCTTTGCTCGGCTCTCTGAAACCCAGCCAACGAAGAAACAAATCTTTCACATGTTCCCGTGACTAAATTAAACTAAATTAAGCAGTGAAGATTATTTATCTTGCTCTTAACTGAAGGCCTCAACAAAACACAGAAACTGTAGAATCTTTTGAGTTTGTGTTATGCAACGGATGAAGACACATTCTTGTACCTTAAAAGTTAAGGGTCGACCTTGTTAAAACGGCACTCATTAAATTTGCTTGTGAAAAATTAAGCAAGTTATGTTTTCTTCATCTGATCTGACTCTTCGCTGATCACTAACAACCTGGCTAACAAAATGAGTTGAGGTTATACTTGGATAAAAGATGTAGAATCTAAATAGCAGCCATTTGTGTTGACTTTCCCAATTGAAATGTGCAACTCATTCAATACACAACCAGTCAAAAAATAGGACACATCTTCTCCTCCAGTGGTGTTTCCACATCTTTTCAACATTGTACATTAATACTGAAGACATTCCAACTGGAGACACATACAGAATTGAAGGAACACATATGGAATTATGTAGTAAACAAAAGTGGCAAACAACCAAAAGCACATTTTATCATTTCATAATTTTCTCCAAAGTAACCACAATTGCTTTAATGACAGGTTTGCATCCCCTCATCACAGTCATGAGTTAATCAACGTGAATGGTTTGTGCGCATCGTCAAGAGTTTATTTGTGTCATTTCTTGCCTTTTGGGTCGTCTGTATGCAGAAAAAGACTATTAGTGCTACTACAACTACTGTACAAATGCATGTTATGGCAAGATGCAGTTAAATTAAAACAAAAGACTGTCCATCATTAATTAATTTATCTCAAGAACACTGAATGTGTCCCCAAGTGCAGCTGCCATAAGCATATAAAATGGATTTGTACATGTAGTAGCACTAATCGGCTGTTGACTCTGTATCCATTCTTCCCCTACACAAGACAACTGATGGCATAGATTGAATTGAAGTGAAGGAATTTAAACTTAAAGCACATTTAGGTGGCTAAAAAAACACTCAAATTAACTCTTGACGTGACTCAAGTGAATGCTGGTGAATGGAAAGCTGTCATCAAAGTTAAATGTGGCTATTTTGGACATTCTAAAATATAAAAAGTGATCAGGGTTGTTTGACATTTTTCTTTAGTGCATAATTACATGGATGTTTTTTGCCCATACATTTGACTGGTAGTGTATATTAAATATGAATGAAATCTTATGCTGACAGTTGAGACGTCACAGTACAATTCCTATGAGGCTCTTGTACAGAAAAAGTGTCCAAATATAGCGGCGTTGATATCTTTACCCACTATTGTTTTTTATAGCGGGATGTTATCCGAGTCGCGTTTCTCTGTGCGTGGCTGGCTTAAGACCTCGCTGTTTCCCAAACAGACGTAGACAAATCGTACCATACGTTTTGTGAACACACATCTAACACACCACGTACACACTGTGTTTTTTAACCTATTGTAAAACAGCTCCATACTGTCCAAACACCTTCCACCTATGCAGTTAACACATGCATATTGTTTAGTGTTGACTAAACATCAACTTCAAGACTTGAAACACGTCAGGCTTCATTTTGGGAAAATATCATGTGGGCGTCCGTGCCTCATATGAAAACACAGTAGAAAAGGACGTGCCATACCATGGGACTTAAAGAGCCACCTCCATGACACCGTCCCACACGCCGCGTCGCTGAACACACACACATATAGACAGTACGTGACAAAGGTCGGCAAAGTTCAAGAGCCCTTTGCCTGACATGTATCCTGTATGGCAGCTTTTTGCCTCAGAGGACGACTTGACCAGGAAGCCAGGTCAAAACTCTGTGACGTTCTCACAGTAAGATACCCCCAGAATGGGACAGACTACTTCCTGCTATCTGATGACAAACTGTCTGATTTAAGCCCGTTACTCTCGATATAAAATTTTCAACGCATGTGACAAAATCTCACTAACCTGTATGTGTGACTGATGGCGTCCTGTGATAACAAAATCTTTGTAGTTTGATCATTAAGTACAATGACATGAATGCTGAAAAACACCAGGAACCAAATAATAATAAATTTAGAACCCCGCTGCCACTTCATCGCTGAGGATTTATTTGTGTTCAAGGGTGACTGGAGAACAGTTTATTAAATTAAGGTTTTATATAGTGATTCACCTCCCAATCTTTTGATTGAAATGTCTAAACAATGAACTATGATGGAAAATCTTCTAATGCTATTATTTGACTTGTTCTAGTTATTTGAAAAGATATGTCCCATCTGCACCATCTTCGCCTTCATCTTGTGAGAAAGTAAGACAGCGTTGCACAGTAGTTTTCCTTCCGTGCACAGCTTCGGTGACTATTCGGCACAACAGTGCAATGAAATACAGGACAGGCAATATATCTGTGTGTGCTGCAAACATTAAAGCTTTAATAGTGAAACATTAGAACGTAAGGCACTGGCAAACATTTGATTAAGAGAAAGCAAAGTTATGAGCACGACATGGTACAGAGTTACCTCAGGTTGCATAACACGTTGTCAATACACATGAACTCTGTCACTCCTCACACACACACACACACACACACACACACACACACCCATACACGTGGTTAGTTTGTGGTTCTAGATGCTGCTGTACAATTAATAAACGAATAGTGAGCTGATGCAGTACTTAGATGCAAAATGAATAACTTGAGCTTAACAAAACACAAGAGAACATGTTGATTCACTTGTGAGCAAATGTACTGCATGGTCATTATAAATGAAGAGATCACAGCAAACACAACGTGGCCTAAGACTTTTTACACAGTACTGTGTCATTATTTAAATGTAATGCATGTATTAAGACATTTTTAAAAAAATCAGAAAAATGAACAAAATTTCCACAATATGAAAGCATTACACTTAACAAAAAAAAACCCAAAATAACAGACGATGAGCAAAATATCCAGAAAATGAACAGAAATTCATAAAATGATCAAGAAAATGACAAAAAACAAGCAAAGAATCAACAAAAGAATCACAAAAATGAATGAATAAATTGATCAACAGATGGGAAACCTAATAAAATAGGCTCGACAACCCATCTGGGATTGCAACTGGAAGTTTGGCAAAAGCAGTTTGTAATAATTGATACGCAGTTTTACGAATGGTTGAAGTTAGAATGTTTCGGAGCCACGGGGGATGGCTATCGCAGATCCTTGCCCTAGACTTAAATGATATAAATTTACATTAAGTGTACAAGTTATTAATGCATTCATTGTGGCCAGTGATGTAAGGGATGTTTGTGTGTTTTGAGTAATTGTGAGTACCTGTTTTGATCTCTGCTATGTGTAATTCTTGAATGTTCTTCAAAGTATTCAACATATGCAGTTTGTTGAACTGCCTTTATCTTATATAATCAGTGATAAAAAATAAGCGTGTGGCCAAAAAAGGAGAAAACAGATTCACCTATGTGCAATGCAGCCTGAGTGTGCAGTATTGTAGGTATTTACGTATTATATTATTGTGTCAGTGTGTGCATGTTTGTGCAGTGTGTGGGCATAGACAATGGGCTTTTGTCTCTCTGCATCCTATTTTTCTCCGGTGGGTTGACACACACTCATACACACCAACGCGCACACACAATCACACCTCATCTACACAGTTCCTTCTGGCTTCCGTCAAGTTACAACAGTTAGCGACAGCAAAACAGGAACAATCTGATCTTCCTTTCCTGCCTCTCACTTCCTGCCCTCCCCCTCGTGTTGTGATGGAGAGAGAGAGAGAGAGAGAGCGAGACAGACAGATGAATGAAAAGGAAAAATAAAGACACCAGGGGATGTGAAGAAAGCTGGATGGAGGCTGAAGCCAGGAGAATGAGATGTGGTTTGCAGGGAGGATGTGGCCTGACATCATGGGAAAGAGGAGGAACGGGGGATAGTTTGGACTGACTTTTGAGTAAAGCACTTGGCAATATAGGCGAAAACTTCATCATGATAAAATGTTTCAATTCCAGCAGGGAAAAGGTTGAACTTACCCACATTACTTTGAGTTTAACCACTATAAATGAGTACACACATAAATAATAAGTGTTCCTCGGTGAATAAAGTAGAATGTACAGCCAAAGACTAATGAGTAATATATCAGTGTACCACTTAGAAGTAATTTATTCAGTCTCGTACACAATGGGACAAGCACAGTATGTTCGGGGATGTCTTGTGTTTAATTCCAAATACAAAACAAGAAAAAGTTCAGATAGTACAGAAAATCCTAAATAATTAATAAAATAATGGCGTATTATGGACAGTATGTTTTATCTGACTATTAAGAAATACACAGCCATTCCTATAATTCGGGGCTGCTACAACAAATAGAACTAATTCAGGGGCAAATAGGGCTAAGACGGCTTCAAATCCCTCAGGATGACTGTGATATGAAACGACTGATGTGACCAGGTGATTTTAAACTATATTTGGTGCAAAAAGAGAGTGAAAGTCACGTCAGGAGGAAAGAGGGGGCTGTGCATCACCACTTCATCATTAAAATTGAAGAAAAATTGCAGGAATCTTGAAAAATGACTTTTGCAGTAAAAGACCGGATAGTCTCCACTTTCTGATCCCTGGTGTACACCACATTCAGCTGAACTTCTCGACAGCAAATCATTCATACGCTGGACGCAGGGTTTCCACACCGCTGTCCAGATCAGGATGTCGCCCACTAACACACACAGCTATCGTTACAAATACTAATTTTACAGCATTTTAATTTGCCGGGTTGAAGTACGCTGTGTAAAATGCATGAAATGGTAAAATAAATGAATTTATTTTTAATACAGTGGTATCTCGGACAACAAACTCTTCTGACAATGAAAAATTTGGATACTGAACTTACATTTGTAACTGTAGGTGTGTTAGGGGTGGCAAAGGTTTGTTTACCCAACCTTTGACCTTGTGGACCTGTCAGTGATAGGATGGGAAAAGCTGTGTTCCACATCCATACACATGTTGATCCTGTATTTTTTATACTGCATCGTCTGCCTTGTGAGTGTTTTTTCTTCTTTGTACTGTACTTTTTATCACTGCTTTGACATTGTTTGCAGTCCGAGACAAATTTCCATTTGGGGACAATAAAGTATATTGTATTGTATCCCCCGTTTGAGAAATGTGTTTTTTTTTCAACAATTTTCTGTAGATTTAATAATAAAATGGCAAAGCGCAGCCAATCCTTCCTGCTATAACGTACCCGGTGATATTTCCAACTAATGATTACAAGATGAAGCAGTTGTGAGCAATTTACAACATACTGCATAGACTGGATACTGTATCAGCTGTTTTACACTATTACAATAAAGGGTGAGATGGAAAAAGAGAAACAATGAATAAAAAAAAAGGAAAACTAAACTTTTGCATTGTTCCTGTCTTTGAAAACAGAAACATTTTGTTTACGTGAAGTTATAAATTAAAGTTTGAATGAAAGGAAAGGAAAAAAGAAACGTAAGATGTGTCAGCGTCATAAGTTGACGGTAAAATCATTTGGTGTTAGACATAAAGGCTGCTTTACACATTACCAAAGGTGGTTTACCGGCTGCACACACACATTTCACAAACTCTCTGACACACACTCACTCGCAAACTTACAACTCAAGCACCTGATGAGCTGCGGCGCGAAAGGAGGAAGTAAAAACGTAGCCCATCTGCTACGACAGGAAGTCAACAGAAGCCACACACAGGCGCGCTGACGTCAATCGGAGCCACAGGAACACCGCCCCGCGCACACACACACACACACTCTCACAATGACACACACACCATCATGAACATTCATCGAAAAACACCAGAAATGCTCCAATTACGTACAGCACACACTGACCATAAACATAAAATATTCAACAACATTCAGTCACAGGCTGGAAAAACAAATATTTAGACTAAGTTACTCGACGTGGGTTTGTTTGTTTAATATTTATCAATATTTTCAACATTTTAGCAGGAAATGAGTGAATGTGATCTAAGAACTGATATAAATACAGACTTGTTTTTGTGGCGTTTGGGTCAAACTGACCCTTTCTCATGCATTTATGAGAAGAATCAGTCGTCAAGGAAAAGTAAGTAGAAGTACTCATGAATAAAAGTACTCGAGGCAGTGAGTGACTTTATAGCACGAAACAGATTCATTTCATCTTTTTGGGTGATTTTTGTGTTTCATTGTATTTTATTTTATTCTGTTCATTTTTGCTCATTTACTTGATTATTTTTTTCTTTTTGCTAATTTTTTGGTTGATTTTTTTGCTTATTTTGTTGGTTTTGCAGGATGATTTTCTTGGTTATTTTTTTATTTTGCGGACAGTTTTGCTTCTTTTTGTGCAGTTTTGATGAGTATTTTCTGAATTATTTTGCCCATTTTCTTGGTTATTTTGTTCAGTATAAAGATCATTTTCATCCCTTTTTCTTCACTGTTGTTCATTTTTAAGTATTTTCTTCATTTTGCTGATGATTTTCTTCCTTTTTTTGTTCCTTGTTCTTTTTGTGGATAGTTTTCCTTCTTTTTGGTTCAGTTTTATTCTTGTTTGTTGATGATTTTTCTTGTTTTACTCACTTGGAGCAACAGTAAAGTACTCTGCAAAACAAGGAGCGAATGTATTCGAGTACTACCCCTGTGAGGGCGGTGGAGGCTGTCGTAACATATCCACCGTTTAACACCCACAAGTGAAGACAACGCAGGGGTTAAAAAAAGTGTTTTGCAAGTAACTGAGGTTTCATTTTCGTTAGTTGGACTTTGATGTGAAAACATGTTGATTGATTGGTGGTTAACTCTGGTGTCAGTTTCATTGTTACTCATTTGACCCTACTTTTATCCAACAAACACCTGTCGGTGACTGTTTTCAGTCGTCTGAGTGTGGGAATGTCAGCCCACGCCTTCATGTCAAGAAATGATCATATATTACACATGTACCACTCTGATGTTGAAACACTTATTACGTAACATAATGAAAGGGTCCTAAAAAGATCATCTACAGAGACTTGTTTCTCTCACAGTTGTTACATTTTTTTGCCAAATATATGAACCTGCGTGAGTGTTTCATTACGTACAGTATAGATATGTAATTATTTATTTATTTGCTGCTCTGTGAGCAGCGTTTTTTGTACCTACAGTAACTTGCCATATAGAAGCAGAGGATTTGAGCTTGTTTGATTAACTAAAGCCTCTGAATTTACAGTGACAGTTCTCTGTACGTTAGCCTGAATATTACTTTATTTAAAATAGAAATGGAGTGATTACAGACTAACAATATTAGCACTGATAGTGTCCGATGGTTATAATATCTGGCTCTTAAATTGGAAGTACAGACATTGTGGGCAAATAAAACTTCAAAATAGTAATAGAATATGTATACTGTATCATAGTTATTGCAGATACTGTAAGTATCATTATTAGTTACACTTCAGATAAGGGAACATATATTAGCCGTTAAATAGTTGCATATTAGCATATGCATTTGCAGTGCATTGGCCCTTTGTTGTTGTTAAGGTCAGGGGGTTGGGTACACGACAGATTTAGGATTAGTGTGTCAAATTTGTAGAGTAGAGTAGAATGAAATAGAATGGAGAACACATCCTGAGCTACAAAGACTTGATCTGGAGTTATCTGAGGTGGTCAAAAAACTCCTCGGTGGCAGGGCCCCGGGGGTGGATGAGATCCGTCCGGAGTTTCTGAAGGCTCTGGATGTTGTGGGGCTGTCTTGGCTGACACGTCTCTGCAACATCGCATGGACATCGGGGGTAGTGCCTCT
>JAQQAE010021200.1:0-10514 GCA_029823295.1 Pseudamia nigra | reverse complement strand
AGGGGGGGTTGGGGGGCATGCAGCAAGGGGTCACAGGTCGGACTCAAAATGGCTGCCGTGATTAGGCCACAGCCGTGTTGATGTGTGCTACCAGGTAAATCACTGAGGCACCTCCAAACAGACAAACTTATGGAATCCTGACCTCCTTGGTGGTGATCCCAAATGCATCCTATCGAGGAGAAATGAGCTGTTGTAGAGGAGGTCTGTGGTCTCCAAGAGCTTTCTAGTTAAATAAATTAAGCCTGTGTGTAGTTCGGGCAGGTGCTGAAGTCTGTTCTTGAGCGTATTTTTCAGTCCGGTGACTTTGATTCCTGCCTACACCTCTGTAATCACTGCAGCCTTAAATCCTGGGCATCCCCATGTGTGCATAAGGCCGCCATTGCTGTCCTGTAATTCTGTAAAAATAATCTCCATTTCCCCAGCCTCCTCCTGAATTAAGATGGAATAATAACAATGACATAGCTACTCCATAACACACTGTATTTCTTCAGTTTTCACTTATCACCTTATCTAGGATACACCAAAACACCATTCTCATGCATCACACCACTATTTCAAAAGATTAGACTAAATTGAAATAAAAATGCACTTTTGCTGCTTCAGGAAAATGTTTTCAATCCATTATATCAGATTGAATTGACCCTTGTTTAGTTCCTGATTGTTGAAGTAGGAGGTAGGGAAAACAAAACAAAGCACCGGCCTCATCATGAGCGGTTAGCCAAGCCTTCTTCTCATACCAGCTTCTTGAAAAAAGACGTGTAATTTCTCTCTCTGTCCTGGGTTTGTTGTCTGATCGAGACTGCCAGCTGGTCAAGTCCAAGCTCTTTAATCCAAAGCCTGTGGTGTTCTTCTATGGAACGATCAAGGGGCAATGACCGGGGTTTTCATGGGTCATCATGGTCTCAAACATTTTATTTGGATCCTCTAATAAGTAATGTGGTGGTCCATTTTAATTTTTTTGCTCCGTTTTTAAGATATTGTAGCAAATAATCCAACAAATCACTGCCATGCTGGGGTTTGACTGACATGTCGCTATAGCAACAGCTCGCTAGTAAAGTCGGACCGGTTCAGACCTTTGTATTTTCTATTTATTCAAAGTGTTCAAAGTTATACATGAGATACCCTCGACTGCGGCTGTGGGTAAGTGTTTATACTGACAACACTTAATATGACTTTGTTTGACACTGTGTTATGACGTTTTCTGCATCAGTAAGCCAGCGGCTAATATTAGCTTCCCATGAGTCCCCTGGCATGAACGCTTCATAAGCCCCACTGCTGTTCATCCAAATATGGTTACATCCTGTTTTTATGCTGTTCAGGAAGTGACAACCTGACTTTGACCTTAAAACAGCCCTTCAGAAGCTAATGGGTGACGTCACGGTCACTTTGTCCGGTTATATACCGTCTATGGGAAAGATGCAGTTTTAGTGACAGAAATGAATTGGATTTCTCCTCCAGAAACCATGTAAACAAACCACATACTGAGTCAAATTTCTGTTTCTGGGATCTGGAGCTGTTGGCCCAAAACTCATAGGTGGTAGGTGCAATTTTTTGCCTCCCCGCAGTGTTCTCCTATATTTGTATTGGAGGAGGGTCTACTGCACACACACACCATTTATAAAGGGAGTCTATGGTAAAGATATTTGCACTCCAAGAACAGGAAATATTCCACTCGACTGTTCAGTCGCTATAAATGACTGAGAACATTTTTAAAGTACATCTGAATGCGGATTATACTTGGTGCTCATGAAATATAGAATATATATAGCTGGTTTATTTCAATTTTCACATTTTTGTAAAATTATTTTATGTCATTCTTCTCTTCTTCTTCATGTAAGACAGGCGGGACAGTGCCCTAGTGTACCCTCTAGTACTGCCAATGTTCTATAGTCTGGTTCGGTCATGTAAAGTCGTGCCATGATGGGGGGGTGGGGGGTATTAGCATATTAGCTTCCAATAAAGGAGGTTTAGAGAGAAACAGAACAAAGACTTCGTTTACTTCCTCTTGCAATGTTTATTTAGAGAATACTTTCCAGGTACATCTTTAGTACATAGTTATTGTTTTCAGTGGAGCCTCATAAAGCAGCCAGGTGTGTTTCAGGGGAAGTTTGTGACACACCTGCACTGCCTGTAAACGTCTCTCCCCCTTTTTCTTCCACTGATCCTCATCATTGTTTCCGGAGCTTCAGTGTGTTTGTTCTGTGCTCATAAAGCGTCTTTTTGTCTTGCCTGCAGCTACAGTTTGCATTTAATCTCTGGCCAATACGTCTCAGCACATGATTGAACCTGATCATAAGCACGGTCGCACTGAAAGTATGTAAAGTATCTAATGCTGAAGAGAGTTTGTTTAAATAACTGTATACTGTAGTTTTAAACTTGGATGTGTTAACTCCATTCAAACCCTTGTTCACAGTTAAATAAGATGAGAAAAAATTGAATCAGACTAAATGAATGAGTGATGGATGTATAATGTGTCTGATGAATTCACCAAATCAGAAGACAGTCTAATTCACAAAATCAAGATTATACCTGTGGTGACAACAGCAATCAAGTGTTTGTGATAAGTGATAATGAGTCTGTCACATCGCTGTGGAGCGATTTAGGCCTACTCTTTGTATAATGGTCTTCATGCAGCCACATGGGGTTTTTTTGAGTAGTTCTTCAGATGTTCTGGGTTCTTTCGTGACCTCCCAGATGAGTCGTCAGTGGGTTCGTGGAGTCATTTTGATCGGCCAGCCACTCCACTGATCCTAATTTTTGGCTTTGCCCATTAGTCAATCATAATATTATAATATTATGATTCTAAAGGGTTTTGTGTAAAGTGTAAAGGGTAAAGGGTTACCCTTTACACTTACAAGTTAAAGGTTACAAGTGTAAAGGGTTTTGTGACCCTTTACACTTTGTCTCTCGCCTGTTCTTGAATTTCCTCGGATTGCAGCATGATATGTGGTTTATTAAGATCGACTTCACTTTGTCAGACGGGTTCTATTTAAGTGATTTCTTGGTCCAGCAGGTCTGGCACTGATCAGGCCTGGGCGTGATGACTGAATTGAATTCAGCTTTCCAACATGCTGTGGTTAATCCAAGGGGCAATGACCGGGGCTGTTCAGAGAGGCCAATGCAGCTCGCGATAGTGAAGTCGGAACAATTCAGAGCTTCATATCTTCTGTTTATTCAATATGTTCATAGTTATACATGAGATACACTCGACTACAGCTGTGGGTAAGTGTTTACACTAACAACACTGTGATATGACTTTGTTTGACACTGCGTGGTGAAGTTTTACTGTATGATAGTAAGTAAGATAGCAGCTAATGTTCGCTCTCCTATGAGCCCCTGCTTCGTAAGCCCTGCTGCTGTTCATCCAAATATGGTTACATCCTGTTTTTGGCTCAAAGATGCCAAACAGGAAGTAACAAGTCGACCTCAAAACAGTCCTTCACAAACCGACGGGTGACGTCACAGTCACTTTGTCCATAATACTATATATACAGTCTATGGGTTAATCAGTTAACTCATAATTTATCAAGAGGCGGCAAGTACTTTTTCACAAACCTCTTTTAAAGCTGCTGTTTATATTTACTCAGTTTATGATTGACTAATATTATATTTGTTTGGTGACGTGAAAGATTTAAATGTCACAAATAAAAAATAAGGGAGGGGGCAAATAGTTTTCCACAGTGCTCTATACAGGATATAGTTTTAGTAAATTAAGCTGCTTCTGAACTGTTTTTTCTTGAGTTTAGGCAGACAAAATATATTAAAAGATGAGATTATCACCCAGACCAAAGTAATAGTTATTTATATTGCCCTTTTTTTCACAACTCCACAATGTGCTTTATAAAAAAAAAACTAAATAAAACCAGGCAAAGAGGACAGAATGAGCACAGATAGACAGATAGTTATGTCTGCTCTGTCCTACGCTTTGTCTTTAAATTCCTGATTATCTCCACATTCTCTCAGATCAGCCGCAGCTGTTTAAATGACCAGTTCGTCCCAGAGGACTCATGACTCCCGCTGCAAGACGTCTGCACCAGATAATTAAAATTCCCCATAGTTACATAGTTCATTCTTATGCCTACAGCACAGGTATTTACCTATTTACTTATATGCCATGTTCTGAAATGACTTATGCTGATCAAACACATTGATTTACAAAGGTTTTGATGGATCCAGTAGAATGACACCTGTTGACCTGCTTCCTTCTAGTATGTTCTAATAATACAATGAGTACAGCTGTTTTGCTTATTGTGTCTGTTGATTTTATGTAGGCATGTCTGCACTCTGCGTCTTTGTATTTCTGGTATTTTTCCACTTTGCAGCCTCGTTGTATAAGTGGGTTACCCACAGTGATTAATCTGAGAAACTCAAATGTTGCTCATGCGTTTGCACACGCGGGTCTGTTGTGCGTGTCAGTAGTCTGTACTGCTGTAACAGTGGTTGTCAGAACCTGTGTCTAGTGGCTGCACGTGGTCGACCAGGCTGTAGATGGTCTGCTGTTGTTCCTCTGGACAAGTCTTTCTGGTTTAAGTGCATTAAAGTGGAATGATGGACATTTACTGCTCTGAAAACTTGTCTGGCGGTCCGCCCTGCCTCCAGTGTTACAATGGCCTGATCCCGGTCAGATTGCCCCAGTTGTGGCATTCATACAGATGTAATTTTCTCCAGAGCTGCGTTATGTTTATAGGGTTGGGTGTGTTTGACGGAGGAGTAGATATTTGGGATTGGCTGCACAGAGGCCTGTTGAGTTCTTTCCAAACAAGTGTGTTTTGAGACACAGGACTATTCACAATAATCAGCCACATGTTGGGAATTGTCATAAATGCAATTATACATGCATTTTTACAATTAGTTTTATTAACAGAGAAAAGCTCTTCCCAAATTGGGTCAAAATCAAGTGGTGTGTTATTAAATCCCTTGAGTGTCTCTGCCCTAAACCTATTAACTGGTGATTAACAGCAACAATTCAATCAACAGTCCGTGATTTCTCTGAGAAACTCAAATGTTGAAGAAGAAGAACTGAGCAACATTGGGAAAAATAATTTAACAACATAGTTTTGCAAGATGCACCTTCCTTATACTGGAAGAAACTGACCTGCAGCCATAGGCATAGATTTCAGAGGTGACGGGGTGGATTTTGGTAAATCATGTACTGTCCCTGTTTTAGTCCCTCAATGTGGTACTGAGAGCTTTCATGGCTTTAGTTCCACACACAGAAAATGAATAAAGTTTGACAGAGTTTGGCTGCTCACTTCTGATTAGAGATTATTTTTCTGCAAACGCTGTGAAGTAGAGGTGTCCAAAAAGTGCTTAAACACATCATCCTCACCATCACGGTGGCTCCTGCAAAATATATTCAAACTACTAACTCATGATATACAACGCTGTGATGAAGCTGTCTGATTTTGTTCATTTTCACCGGTCGGCCCTCTGCTCCATCTACAGTTTAGATTTGGGTCTCGCTGGCAGCCCGCTGTCCTTCCCTCCCTGCTTGGACATTTTCACATTCCAGCGAGGCTGCCTCTCCCTTTCATAACCCCGTCAAAAAAAGATTCCTTCATGTGTGAGGGGAGATCCATGCCTGCTCCACACAGGACAATACCAGCCTTTCTGCCCTGGCATGAGAACCGGAGAGGGCAGAAACGCACTTCTTTGTGTCTCCACTCGGAGTTCTCTAGATCTGACAGAAAGAAAATCTGCTGATGCCCCCCCCCCATCGCCCCCATCCTCACCACCACCACCACACCGCATCACACACAGCTTTGATGTGCTGGGAACAAACACCCATATGAAGAAATACACCAGAAGGACTGATGAAAATGTTATAAATGTATTTTTTGTCATTTAGGAAATTAGCTTTGACCTGCCTTTGCACAGAGCACGAACAATGGATCATAGAGTCAATCTGACGTTTTTTCATCTTTCTTAATGTTTTCATTGTTTTGTTCCTTTTTGTTCATTTCCTTGTTTTTTTTTATTTTTCTGTTTATTTTAGGGATTTTTTGTTTGGTTTGTGTTCCATTTTATTAGTTTTGATGATTATTTTGTTGATTGTTGTCATGATGTTGATTATTTTATTTGTTTTTCTCCGTTACTGCACATTTTTTTGACAATTATCTTCTTTTTTGCTCAGTTTTTGTTCAGTTTTTTGTTCCTTTTTTATTATTTTTGTTGATTGTTTTCTTCATTGTATATATTTTGTTTTTTTTTGTTCATTTTAATTCATTTTATTATTACTTTGTTCCTTTTTATTAGTTTTCTTGATTATTTTCTTCATTTGTATTAAGTCCATTAATGATTTCATTCACTTCTATTCACAGTGTTGATTACTGTGTTAATTTTCTGCATTTTCTCAACTGTGTTGTACCTTTTTAAAACTTCATTTTCTTGCATTGTGCATTATTATGTTTCACTTATCTGTGTTTTTATGGTACACATAACCTACATGGAAACATTTTGCAGGTGCAAAATGTTTGATGCAGACTTTTATTCCTCGTGCTTGTTCAGGCAGGCTTGTTCATTTGCATTGTGTGAATTTATTGAATTCCTCCATCTCGCTGTGATGCATTCACTTTAGTTCCAACCTTGATTATCATTGAATCATTTCAGTCATCACCCTCTTCTTTCCTTCTTCACACACCTTCTCTGTCTAAATCACACGCATAAGAGGTGTGGCTCTTAAAAAAATGAGACTAACGGCTGTAATACAATCTTACCGAGCATCTTCTTCTTCTTCTTTTCCTTTCGGCTGAGCAGAAACATTTTTAAGTGTGTTTCTCCTTCAGTGTCCTCTCCTTCCGTATCAACACACTGCTGCAAGCAGGTCTTCCACTGATCAAAGCAGTGCAGTAGGTCTTCTTCAGATTTGATCTTAGGAAAAAGGAAAAAGCCACATGGTGCTGGATCAGGTGAATATGGAGGGTGATCGAGCACTGGTTTTTGTTTTGGGGTCAGTAACTGCCACAGAGTGCAGTGTGAGCTGGAGTGTTGTCTCAATGAAGAGTGAAACCACTTTAATTCTTGTGGATCATTTCAAACAATTCAGAAGTTTTTGATGTCCATGTGCGTCCAGAACATTCATCATCTTGGACATTGTCTGCCTTCACTAAATCTTTTGTTCCATTCAAACACACATGTACATGACATGTAGTGTTCCTCATACACCTCACTCATCGGACAAAGAATTCAGCTGTTGTTTTGCTCAATTTCTCCAAAAATCTCAAGTTAATGTGTTGCTCAACTTTTAATCTAATAATTTTTCAATGCTTTAGTAAAAACGTGCGCTTCAGTCAGTATCTAACAGTGAACTAAAGACGTCACTTATTGTAAACTTACAGTAGTTGGGTGTGAATAAAAAAAAACCTTTACTATATAACACTCAGCGTGACTGTGAAACCATGTCATTTTATCCCCATAAGCACAGCCTCATTATTTAATACTGTGCCATTTTGTTTATTTTTGTTCATTTCTTGTCATTTTCCTCCTTGTTTCATTAAACTTTTCATTTTGTTCATTTTTCTGCATTTGTTTGACAATTGTCTTCATTATTTCGTTCATTTTTTCATTTTCTTGATTATTTTGTTTAGTTTTGCCTACTTGCCTTACTATTTTGTTTACACTTGTTATATTTCTTCCTTATTTCATGAGTTTCTTGATGATTTTGTTCGCTTTTCTGAAATACATTTCTAAAATTATTTCCTCGCAGATTTTTATTCATTCTCTTGATTATTTTGTCCTTTTTGTCCATTTGCTCAACTATTTTGTTCATTATTTTACTCATTTTTGTCAACCTTATTGTTCGATGTTGTTCCTTTTTGCTCATGTTTCCGCCTCTTTCCTCTTCATTTCTTGCTCCTTTTGATAAATTTACACATAAAAGGCACAAACTGATGCCTTTAGCACTTCACCAGACTCAGAAAATGAAGTGTTGGACATTAAAACCCTCAGCATTCATCATTCAAGCCCTCAACCTGCAGCACCGTTGCCTGTGTTATCTGGGCCTGTGGTGCTGTCAGTCAGGAATGCAGGTCTGAGTTTGTGGAGCAAGCAGCGACAGGTCCTCCTCCGGTTGCGGAGGTTGGAGAGGATTCACTGCCGGCTGCTCAGTTTAGACAAAGAACCAGGACAAAGACACAATCTGAGCAGTGGGAAGGAGGGGGGACGCCACTCTGAATTCAGTCTGTGGTCTTAGACGTGTCCGCTTCAATCACGTCCACACTGATTGGATTGAGAGTGCGGCTCAGAGTGACTCTTTGGCATGGAGGCGCTGCGTTTGCCGGACAACTGGAGGAAGGTAACGGTCACGTTTGGACACAATCTGGGACATGAAATAAGTTATCCTTGTTTGATATTGTATCTGTGGTGATGTGTAGTTTTGTTTTGTCTTTTATGTCTCAGAATGTCAGTGTTGCTGAATAGGAACTCAATAATGACACAGTAAAGCAGGTGGTTTTGTCTTCCTCATGTCTCATAGAGGCAGGTCTAGTACCTTTACTCCTTGACATGTACTTGAGTAGTTTTCCCATAAAATATTTCATAGAAGAGTTGTTTTACTCTTACTCGGTTGCAATTGTGATGAAAATACTTTACCTCTATTCAGTTACGTTTTACTCTACCTCAATAAGAAGGACTAAAAAGGTTTGAAAAAATAAATATTAATCATCACATAAGAAGAAACTGAGGCCCAAATGAGCAGAAAATGAAGAAAATGAGCAAAAAGTTAATGGCATGGTCATAAAATTAACATAACTGGACAGATAGTAAATAGTAAAATTAAGTACAAATGAACAAAATAGTCAAAAAGGCAGAAAATAATCAAGCAAATTAACAAAAATGAACAATATGATCAGGAAATGAAACAAGAAGTGAAACAATAAGCAACAACATTGATTAGCAAAAATGGTCAAACTAATCAAAAAGCTTTAAAACGTGAACAAAACGGGAAAATAAGCAACAAAAATCATGCAAAAAATCTTTAAAATATTCCCAGAAATAAATAAACATACCAGTTTGAAGACAATTTATTAGGTTGTGATAAATTCCATGTAATGAAATTACTCTGTTTGAGTAATTTTACCTTTACTTGAATTCTTGTTGTTATGAGTACTTCTACTTGAGGCATTAGAATCATAAAGAAACCATACTGCATTCGTTAGGACTGCATATATTATTTGTACTATATATTAAAATATGGCCGTCCCCATATTCGTCTGATCTCTGAGATACCAGTCACTGGTCTATTTTTTATGCCTAAGATGAGTTATCTTGCAGTGTCAGCCATGTGGCATGGTGCAGAGTGGACATTTACACTGGGGGAAGATGGGAGTGCACCATGTGCTTTTGCATTTTGCAAAACTGCACCTTTCGGAAAATGGGCCGTGTCGTTTAATTGGCAACATATATTCTTCAAAAACCATTTATGTTGTTCAACATTAACGTTACCTTCACAAATGTGCAAGTTTACATGCTATGTGCACTACAGCACCTCCAGACTGTCACAGATGCTGACTTTTGATCAGAACAACTCAGATAGTCCCTCTCTTCTTAAGCTGCGAGCCAGAGGATTTCAGAGGTGGGCTGGTCAGACCACGGGACAGTTTTCCACTTTGCCTCAGTCCATCTTAAATGAGCTCAGGCCCAGAGAAGACAGCAGTGATTCTGGATCAGGTTTCTTCCTCACATGGAATTTCATTTTTCATTTTTGGATGCAGCAATGAACTGTGTTTTTTGGAAGTGTTCCTGAGTCAACTATCATCATCATGTCTGTTTTTAATGCAACACCATGTGAGGGTCACAGATCCAGGATCAGTTTTTCGTCTTTTATTGTGTACAAGTTTTCTTCCCATTCTCTGAATCTTTTCATTATGAACTGTGGGACATTTTATACAGAGCAACATTATTCTTACATTGTTGCCCTGTTTGCCAGTGCAGTCTACGGCAGAGTGGTGAACCCCTCGCCATCTTTATCTCACACAGACTAATCAGCTGTGTTCCAGTTTAAGAGTTGCAGCCCACGTGGGCTGCAGTCTTCGCGGTCTGCGAAGGCTACACCAAACGGTCATTAAATGGGACGGTCTAGCCCACGGAGGCTGGGCAATTTGTGTAAATCACTGCAACTGTTCTTACCCTTGCATAATGACATAGGCACTTGTCACTGACCGGCTTCACTCACATCTGTGGCTATTTAGATTTTTAATGTAATTCATTAATTAGAAATGCTCTCTTATTTAATTGTGTATTCCTCAAAGCTCCCTGACTCAGCAGTACTTCCATCTGTCATGCGCGCAATGCATTATGGCAGTGGTGGGCCGTCAGGGCCAGCAAGGCCTTCTCTGCTGGCCTAACATAACCAGACATCATCATCATAATTATAATAAAAGTCAATTTCATTTTAAATTTATTTTTCCTAAATATATATACTGTATATATATAATTATTCTCCATATTCTGTTCTCTTCATGTCATATTATATCCATTTGGTTACGCTGTGTTCTAGTTTTAGGTTAGAGTTTTTA
>JAQQAE010021199.1:0-10514 GCA_029823295.1 Pseudamia nigra | reverse complement strand
TCTAATGTTTATCAGTACATTACAGAAAATAATGAACTTTATCACAATATGCAAATTTTTTGAGAAGGACCTGTATGCCCATGCGATTTCTCAGGTTTTTTACTTTTAATAAATTTGCAACAATTTCAAAAAACACTTTCACATTTTCATTGTGTGATCTTTTGTGTAGAATTTTGAGGGAAAAAAATGAATTTAATCCATTTTGGAGTAAGGCTGTAACATCAAAAATTGTGGAAAAAGTGAAGCGCTATGAATACTTTCCAGATGCACTGTACTGGTCGACCAAGGAAGACATCAAAGCGTCAAGACAGAAAACTTAAAGCAATATATCTTCAAGACAGAAAATGCACAGCAACACAAATGAACAAATGGGCGCAAACTGGAGTCAACACCTATGACTGAACTTTAAGAAACCGCCTGAAGGAAATGGGATTTACTTACAGAAAAGCTAAATAAAAGCCACCATTAACACCTAAACAGAAAAAAAAACATTACAACAGGCTAAGGAAAAGCAATCATGGACTGTGGATGACTGGATGAAAGTCATATTAAATGATGAATCGCAAATCTGCATTGGGCAAGGTGATGATGCTAGAACTTTTGTTTGGTGCCGTTCCAATGAGATTTATGAAGATGACTGCCTGAAGAAAACATACACATTTCCATAGTCATTGATGACATGGGGCTGCATGTCAGACAAAGGCAATGGGGAGATGGCAGTCATTACATCTTCAATAAATGCATGGGTTTACGTTTACACTTTGGACACTTTTCTTATCCCATCAGTTGAAAGGATGTTTGGGGATGATGACATTTTTCAAAACGATAATGCATCTTGTCATACAGCAAAAACTGTGAAAACTTTCCTTGAAGAAAGACGCATAAGGCCAATATCATGGGCTGTCAATAGTCCAGAAATCCATCCAATTAAAAATCTGTGGAAATTGAATGGTCCATGACAAGGCTGCAACCTGCAAAGCTGATCTGGCAACAACAATCAGAGAAAGTTGGAGGCAGATTGATGAAGTTGTGTTTGTCACTCGTTAAGTCCATACCGCAGAGAGTGCAAGCTGTTATAAAAGCCAGAGGTGGTGCAACAAAGTACTGATGGTGTTGTAATTTTTTTTTCATGATTCCATAATTTTTCTCTCTACTTGATCTTTAAAAAAAACATGGTTAATTGACTACCACATTTTTTTTCTGGATTTCTTTTAGTGCTTCTTAAAGCCAGGAAGTTACCATTTTAAAAATGACTAGTTTTGTTGCATGCCTGTGACCTGCTTTTTTTCTACACAATTAAACAACTGAATGAACATCCTCCAAGACTGGCGATTCCATAATTTTTTGCCAGGGGTTGTGTATCTCATGTCCTCACCCAAAAGTGTGGAAAAGCAGGGCCAAAAATGGCTATTTAAAATTGCAAATAAACTTGCTCTGTTGCATTTCAATTAATCAATATTAAAAAAAAAAAGCAGTGACAGATTGGCATCCTAAAAAAAGCTAAAGATAATTCTGTCTTATTTAGGAAGCAATTGAATTTTTTCTTAAAGTGTTTTTCCTCCACTGAAACACTGCTCACTTTCATCACTGTGGGTATCAGTGTGCGAAAGCTGTTAATATGCAGCAGTGTTAGAAGCCCTGATGCAGAATCTAGAGCAGAATCAGAGGATGTACCTTTTACCTTGGTGTTTGATTCTATCAACAGGAAACACAGGATACCAGCAGCTTTCAGTGCAGAGTAGTTCCACTGAGGAAAATCCACAAGTCTGCCAGACAGGAATTTGTGTCTGATCAGGACTTGAATCACTGATCTGCAGTGGGTTTTACCTTTGTCACTACATTTCCTTTGTTTGTTTATACCTGCTGCTCGCAGGCAAAACAAAAGATAAAGTAGGAGCCCTTAAACAACTGAGCTCTAGCTCTGAGAGCTTAGATTAACCATTAGTGAGAAATGACTAAAATGTTAAAAAGGTCCATTTTATTCTGAATGAGCCTTTCATTACCTTTGAACCACTCCACATTCCAAGAACAGGAATCCAAAATCCAAAGTTCACTCACCTTGGTGAGGCTTCATTTGAGTCTGGTGTTCATACATGGATCTAGATCACTGGTGTAACTGAAGATTTCCCTGTTCCTTGAAATGTCACCTCATTGGAAAAAGACTGACAAAAGAACACCACTTCTGAACTATAATCCATTCAATGCATGAGTCATTCAATAGGAAGGGTAACAGCTGGGATGCAAACATTTGAATTCAGATAAAGATTAGAATAAAATGCTCAAAAACACTGTTACCTACGATATTTATCCTGAAAGCATATGGTTTTGTAACAAAATTATTCTTAGGTTGAAAGTTTGTCACATTCACAACATACTAATTTTATTACAGGCACAGAGGACATTAAAATGCAAAGTTTTTGTGCAACCCTCAGAACAGGTGAGCCATTGTGTTCTTAGCATTTACAATAATTTAAAGTCAGTGGTGACACAGGAGATTATGTCTGAGACATAACTGAAATTCTACTTAAAATCTTTATTCATTTCAAATGACAATCTGCATGAAATCATGACTTCAGCCAGAATGTAGATTCTGATAATTCTGCAATGCATCATAAATAAAATGTTAAGCTCACATTTGCTATTGCAAAGCAATAATTTCACAACTTTACAGATTGTCCTCTACTATATGCATATTTAAATGCATGGTAAAGTGTGTGTAGAATATCATGATTTGTTAGTGAGTTGGACTTGGCAGATTTATTTACTTCAATTATATGTGCTTAGCGCAATTTACTTACACACCTAAAAGTTTTGCAGCATAAGGCTACTTGATTCTAATGGTGGAAACTTGAGATGGGGAAGTGGCCATCTTTGCAATGTGTAGGGTAGTTGTGCAAAGAACAATCATCTAATAAGAAGAACTAGTGGGATTGCTGTTGTAATGTCATCTGTATGGAAAGTTACATTTAACCGCCAATAAAAATACAAAGCCAAAAATATAGAGTAATGCAGTGGATCATTATGAGGTGGCTCATCAGCCATCAAAAGCACAAAATCACATACAGAGCCACTTACTGCGTTTGGTACTGTGGAGTTAGGATAATCCAGAAGAAACAACAGTCACTTCAAGATCGTCATCGGTGCAGCAGGAAGAGTTTTTACAGCAACATGACTTTTCAGACCTTTTTATAAAATTCAATCCTGCAAACTCAGGAGTGAATGAAAAAGGTCAGTTTAAACCATCACATACTGACCACGTGAAGTTATTTGAATAGTTGATAGCGCGGCACATGCATGAGACATTCCAACGGCAGAAGTAGAAGTCAAGGTATAGTAGGCAGAATTAATTATGCTCCAATCTCTGGCAAAGGTGGAGACACTGCTGTTTTGCATTTTTAAAAAAAAACAGGGAGCAGCTGCTTCAGTTAAAGAAACTTCAATAGAAACAGTACTTTCTGGACAAACAGTACAAATTGTACTGATGGCCACATCTACAAACATGTATTTCAGGGGCCCTACATCAAGCCCAGGTCTGTTTAAAGGCAGCTGTGAGAACAGATGGAAGGTGACTTCAAGTGAGCTTCCAGGGGTGACAAAAGTCTGCATCTACACAGGTCCACAAGGCATTGTTTCATTTAAAGTGATACTAAACACTGAAATGTTTTTGAAAAGTAAACAGGAGTAGGACCTGAGATGTTTTGAAATCTGTTTAATCCTTCCCACCTCAGTGTTGCAGACAGAAATCTCATACATCTCCATGTCATAAAATTCATGCAAAAACACAAAAGAAGCTAAAAACAGTCGACCTGTCCTTTCATAAGACTCTGATGGGTCAAACTGTTAAGAACAACAAGACACAAACAGGGCTGGTGATTTTGTCTTGTAAAACTGCTGACTTTATCAGGTATTTTGTTTTCTAAAATATTGTATTAAAACATAAGCAACACAGGCTACAGAAATAAAACACTTGTCACAGAACTTTTGGAGGGTTAAATGGCTTCAGTTTCATGTGGGAAAGACGTAGCAAGAAAATCTGATAAAATATTCTGACACTAAAATGTTTCAGATATGGAAATAATTTTTGTGGATACTGACGTTTTCAAGTGAGTCTCTCTCACATGGCACATTCAGCCCCTCTGATCACCCTCTTCGCTCTTTAGACTTTGAGGAATATTTCAAACTCATGTAGGGGGTGGTTAGACCAGTGGACAAAGACCGAGGCCGGGACCACCCACAATAGGTGAAAATCCGCTCAGTTGCAGCACCATATTTATTTTGTTTTACATGTATTTTTACCTTTATAAACCCTCCCTGCACTGTTAACAATCCACCCTGTACTTTATTACCAACAGTGTGTAAGTGTAGCGCTATACAAGTGTGAGAGGAAAGTTAACCATAAATAACAGTGCGCAAGCATAAAGCTATACATGAGCGTGATAGGCAAGTTTACCATGAATAGCCTATACATACTGTACAAAAATACCTATAATAAAATGCTTAAAATAAAAACAATGAAAATACTGGAAATTTTAATATTTCCACATATGGTGGATTCCCGCGATATACCCCAAAAATCTTTGATATAAAAATACATATGCTCGCCATGAAAACCCACGATGCACTGAATCCACGGAAGGTGAACGGTGATATAGCGAGGGATTACTGTACACCGTTATGGAAATAACCTAAATTTTAATACTTTGCCACTAGGGTGATGTTTGGCTCCAAAAACCCTAGGTTTTCATGGATTTACATTTGGCTTTGCTCTAAAAATACAAAATGAATACATTCGTCATGATTCATCCTGGTCTCAGATGTTTTACTTGACAGTAATAAGTCATCCGGTTCATAATTACAATGGCATAAATTCTGTCAAATGTCTTAAGTTCTGAGCTTCGATTGATGGCTAACAACTCCAGTCACCTGCAGAGGCAGACTGAGTTAATGTATGCTTCCCAAAAGGAAGTGCAGCATGTTTTAACAGACTAGTCTCTGTCAAAACAAAAATGCCACAATGTGAAGATGCAGTCTCATCACTACTAAAGTGAGACTGCTTGAACGTGACTTTTTCCCTTAAAATGTTTTTATATTTAGACTCCACATACAACTGCCCACTCAAAACTTTGTAACTGACATCAAGAACAATAACCCTTGCCAGATGATGTTCACTGTCAACACTAGAATAAAATGCACAGGTAACATGTTACACATGTACTTAAAATGTGTCCCTTTCCCCCCACTGGTAGCAATGGTAAACTTGGGCTTTTCCTGGCAATTTACTGAATAGAACACAAGGTAGCAAGTGTATGCTACTCATATAAACATGAATGTGAGCACTGTAAATCTTTAGTTCATGACTGCAAGATCACCAAAACTTCAAGGAGTCAATGATTTTTATTGACTCCTTGTTGAAAGGTGAAACAGTTTATTTTCACTGAAAAATTGTGCTTTATAGAAATGATGGGACGATAACGTGCAGTGTGGTAAACAACACATCTGAAACTATAGCTTCCCGATTCAGTTAAAAGAGGTGTAAAGATTAGTCATCCTGAAATGTTTTCTCAACTCAGCAGTATGAAAATAAAAATATGTAGATTTGTAATGTTTCACAAATTACCCCTCTGGTCAGTGACACTGAATCCAAAGTATGTCCCACTGAGGTTGTAAGACTTTCCACTTTTAAACAGGATTGTTTGGGGGGGGGGGGGGGGAGTGGAATTGTATTTTTCCTTTCCAATTTCCAATTGTCAAATTCTAATGTTTCAGGCCGTGCATTTCTATGGGCATCAAAACAAACTAAGCATTTGCTTTTCAAGTCAGCACTACTCAAAGCAGATCATTTCTTCCCCTGAGCGGAGACTGAGGAGACAACATTCCAACCTCTATGTCTAGAAGGGCAGATATGAACTCTGCCGTTTCAAAAATCTACACAACCAAGGGACGGTGACTTGGTGTGTTCATTTTGTTTTGAACGTCAAACCTGAGTTCTTTTGCCCAACTGGAGAATGGAAGCAGTATCACTTCAATAAAAAAGGTATCCCCAAGTTTTTCTGTCCATAAATTTGATTAATATTCCAGAACTCAAAACTTCTAAAACCAGTAGCAGTGTTATATACACAATAGTCAAATGAAAGCACGAGCGTGTTCATAAGTCTCAGGTTTGTGCAACGTTTTACTCAAAAAATGGTAAGTATTGAGATTAAACTGGCAGAATAGAGGCCGACTCACAATCGGCAGCAGTTTGTCTTTATGAGGTTCTAATACTTTGTTGCCTCTCACCTGCGTCGCAAGTAACAAGACAGATTTGAATATCAGGCTGGCGTAATTTACCTTTTTGCACTCCCAACACTGTGCTTTATGGATTCTTCTGTGTTTGAGCATAGTAAGTGATCACAGTGAGGTGCACTGTGCTCAAATCCAATGGAACCAAGCCGAACAGTCCTCTTCAACCAGGCGCTGGCATGATGCATAGAGCACACAGAGTGCTGACATGGGACAAATGAACTGGCTTTAAGGGTCAAAATGGATGTGAGCAAGTATGGATTGTGTCGTGTGAATAAAAACCGGAATAAGACTGATGACATTTTATCACAGCAGCCGTGTTTCCCCGAGTATCCTCGTCTCTCTAGTCTGTTGATGTTAACTTACCTATATTGCACAAAACTCGTTGATAATCTTGGAAGTGTCACAGCGCTGGGCTGGATCCAAAAATGCAACAAAATCCCAAACTGAACTCAACCTTTGTGTTTTCAATGACTTTGGTCAGTAAGTACATATTCTTCTGACTTCACTCAGTAAACGGTTGTCACATGCATGAGTTTATGACCAAGGATGAATTAATAGATAATGCATGACACAATGCATATGTTATTGTATTAAGTTCCATTAAAAAGTATCCATGCTTATACAGCACAAGAATTAATCACCTGATATAACCCAGTGTCCTCTGAGCAGATAAAAATCAAATAGGTTTACATTTAAGCTGTCTTGAAGACATATTGTAGGTTACACTATATTGGGCCAATTAATATGGTTTAAATGTATGCACGTACTAATCATCAGTACATGAGTTGGGAGCAAGTCAATGTGCTGTGACCATTGATCTAATCTCTACAAATGACTGATTGCCTTATATTGTTCCTGTCCATTAAAAAAAAAACAACAACAATTTCATTGCCTTCAATCTGCCAATATTTAGACCTTTAAATTTTACTTTTATGTAATGGCACAGGCTGACATTCCAATTATCTCAGCAATTCAATTGTGTGGGATTACATGAAAATTTACCGTATGAGTAGTTTTGACTGCTAAAATATTCTGATTTAGTGCCAGATGTGATTTGCATGTTTGCAATTTACTCTTCACTTGTGTTGTTTTATAGTCCTTTACACAACAGACACGAAACACTCAAAAACAAAAGTCCAGCTCCAGCCTCATCAGTAGAGCACTAGTTTTTCTAAACCCTTCAGCGAGCTTCATGAGTTGCCGTCACCTTACCTTGTTCGCCCCTTTGACACAGTTCCTCCAAACCAGGCCTTAAAATGTCAGCAGGAAGCAACAGCCAGAAATTCTTGAACCTGATATAAGCAGCCTTTCTTCCATGCGCGATGCTTAGGATGTTTAAGACTGGTTAAGCAGATGGTCAAGGTGTGGAATGATGTTTTTATTTGCATATGTTCTAACACAACTACAGTTTGTATTTTTTATATCATACTGGATCATGACCAACTGTCACAAAAATTTTTCTTTCACCTTTAACTGGGAACTTGCAAGCTTACTACAAATAACTGTGCAACTGGGCTTCCCACCCATCACACATGCTTTATTTGAAATCAGACTGAATGATTTCCTACATAGTTTCTGAAACCTTGGCCAAACACACAATAACAGAGCTACCTGCTTGAAAGCAAAGGACAAAGAGAAATGGATCCCTCCACACACAGCACAGTAATAACTTTTTCATATGATTCCCACTTTATTTGAATTTTATACTGCACAATCCTGTACAAGATTACTTAATGAAAATTCAGATATATTGCAAAGAAAAATAAGAAACTGACAAAAAAGTATAGATGCATGTAGCGTATATCAGCAGAGGAGCTTATCTGAAAACAGTCATTCTGATTAACTTACCGAGTTTACCAAGAAGCATCCACATGTGTATGTCACTAATACACTAGACAATTTAAGTGTGAACAATTTGAGGCATTTTTGCTTAAAAACCTTGGTAAAATGAGCAAAACTCTGGCACACTTTGTTTTTGTGTCTTGTCAAGAATTTGCAATGACATTACAGTGTCGAAAACATCTAGTGAAAGAAATACAAAACTTCATAAATTCTCAGCAAGAGGAGAGACAGTACAAGAGTTTTCCTAATTTTTCCTTGCATGGCCTTTATGCAACACACCTGTCACACCTGTGCAGATTTTCACTGAAAAGCCTAAAAACCAAACATTCACCCAGTGAAATTAATAACCTCTATGGATATGACAGAAATTTATGTTCTCATGACCAGACCAGATTTTAAACCCCACCAAAAACTTGGAACTTAATGAGCTAAAATGCTGAACTTGAACTACAAAATTTGATGCCATAAAAATGAAGCATCACAGTGTTACATATATTTGTATCTCTTAATTTAACCACTTTGGAAAGCTGAGTGTGTGACAAAACCTTTAAAATCTAAAGTAATGCAATTCTCACTGGCTCTCTGCACCCATGAACAAGCCATGGTGAACTGTCTTTAAGATTTAATCAGAGCAGCTAGTCAGTTTGAAACAGCAGAGGGTGCCAAACTCCATGTATTTCACTGAGATTTTCGCCATGATACAGTAGTGAATGTGTCCACAGACATAATAAAATTATAAAACCGACAGTAAATTTGAAACTTTTTTCTAGACTTCAGTGGCTACATTATTCATACCATAAGATGTGACTGATGTTTATCAATCCCTTTGGGCTTTGTATCATTTTACATGACACCAACTATGTTTCTGAGGAATGCTGTTGAACTGAAATAAAAGTTTAGCCTATCAAAATGACTGTTCTCTGGACATAACGATATTTTAGGCATACTATTACATATCATAAGATCTTCTCCAAATGGTGGCAAGGCATTGTGTTTTAACAACAGACACTGCTCAGCATTAAGTGTTTCTTGTTGATATCTGTCTCTGGCAGTAAATACATCTATATCAATATATGTGATAAAGATCATTCAAAGTATTTTGTAATTTAAATAGCTTTAACTTTGAGCCATTAGTAGCTGAAATGGAACTGACAATGTGCAGTTGTCTCACAATGCGCTAAACATCTTAAACACTAACCTGCACTGCTCCGCTGTGGATTTCCTGCACGTTACATGGGTAAGTTCAAAGGATTTTATACCCAGACATACTGGGCATTTGTGAGACAAATCTTGGTTCTGTTGATTGCTTCCAATTATAACATTTTCATCTTTTCTAGGTCACCAGTTTCAGCAAAGCTTTGTACAAGCCAGTTTCTATGTCAACTAAACAAACTTATTTACACTCAGTAAACATGAAATGAACATTTTCATGACTTCTTTCATCAAGGATGAACTAACAGTTGATCTATAACTGGCTTTCATAGTACACTGGGGCAATAAAGTATTTAGTCAGACACCAATTGTGCAAGTTCTCCCACTTAAAATGATGAGGCCTGTAATTTTCATCATAGGTTCACTTCAACTATGAGACAGAATGAGGAAAAAAAATCCAGAAAAATCACATTGTAGGATTTTGAATTTATTGGTAAATTCCTCAGTAAAATAACTATTTGGTCACCTACAAACAAGCAAGATTTGCGTCTCACAGACCTGTAACTTCTTTAAGAGGCTCCTCTTTCCTCTACTCGTTACCTGTATTAATGGCACCTGTTTGAACTTGTTACCAGTATAAAAAGACACCTGTCCACAACCTCAAACAGTCACATTCCAAACTCCACTATGGCCAAGATCAAAGAGCTGTCAGAGGACACCAGAAACAAAATTGTACACCTGCACCATGCTGGGAAGACTGAATGTGCAATAGGTAAGCAGCTTGGTGTGAAGAAGTCAACTGTGGGAACAATTATTAGAAAATGGAAGACATACAAGAACACTGATAATCTCCCTCGATCTGGGGCTCCACGCAAGATCTCACCCCGTGGGGTCAAAATGATCATAAGAACAGTGAACAAAAATTCCAGGAGCACACGGGGGACCTAGTGAATGACCTTCACAGAGGTGGCACCAAAGTAACAAAGGCAACCATCAGTAACACAATACGCCACCTGGGTCTCAAATCCTGCAGTGGCAAATGTGTCCCCCTGCTTAAGCCAGTACATGTTCAGGCCCGTCTGAAGTTTGCTAGAGAGCATTTGGATCCAGAAGAGGATTGGGGGAATGTCATATGGTCAGTTAAAACCAAAAAAGAAGTTTTTGGTAAAAACTCAACTTGTTGTGTTTGGAGGAGAAAGAATGCTGAGTTGCATCCAAAGAACACCATACCTACT
>JAQQAE010021198.1:0-10514 GCA_029823295.1 Pseudamia nigra | reverse complement strand
TAGGCTGCTGCTTTATCACCCTCCCCCCGCTTTTCATCAACACTCTGATAAGGGGGCGAGATGAACTTTCTAATGGAATTGCTTGCATCATGGAACTTAACATCTGACTAGGTGCCTTGAGGAAGGATTCTTGACTGATGTCAAGGTGAACTTTTCTACAGACACGTCGCCACCGTAACCATCATGGAACAATAATACCTGGACAATATGCACTGAGAAAGGATTCTTGACCTTCCCGTCAGAAACTGATGCGACACAATGCATCCATTGACCACATGCACATTACATACACAACCCAACACTCTCTGACCTTGCTTTGTCAATGTAATGTGTGAGTAACTTGTCTGCCAATTGTGCATGTGTGAGGTTTTTTTTTTTGTACGTGACCATAATTTTGCTTCCTATGGAGCCTAATTCTGGAAACTGTGCTTTTTTGACTCTCTTTCCCTATTGTACCCCCCTCCCCGGTTTTTCCCCCAACTGCAAGGCGCGAGCTTAGTTCGCTGCCATTTGTGAATTTCCCCTGTTTTGTGGGATCAATAAAGTATCAATCAATGGTTGTCACACCAGCTGAGTGAATGTCTGTGTGTATGCGGTCTGCTGCAAAATGTGAGTCTCTTTGGGAAAACAGAAGTTAACTCTAAATGTTTGTTAACCCCTATCTGCTCTCAAGTGAGGTTCAAGTGCCTGCTTAACCTTGTGTGTGTGTGTGTGTGTGTGTGCTGTATGTATTTATATGTATGCTCTCCTGTGGCTATGTATCTTTGTGAGAACCAGTTTGAATTTTTTACCAGTGTAGTGAGGATCTGACCTAAAAAGTGACGACATGTTTGTCATTCTTACACGACATACCCCTGGAAAAATTGATAAGAATTAGATATGGGAGATAAAACAATCATTAAAATAATGTACGATTTCTATATCAATCAATCAATCAATCTTTATTTGTATAGCGCCAATCATAATCGCCGATTATCTCTAGGCGCTTCACAATTCGAGGCCGAAACCTCATATACTGTGTTGTAAAGCGAAACATTACAGAACAAAATAGTTAAACACTGAATGTTGGTTTTGAGCAAAAGGTGAAGGAACTATACAGCTGTTTGTCATTTTTATGTATTTGTGAAACTGAAAAAAAGGACAAAAAATACAAAAAGCTGAAATAATGTAAATTGATGAAAATTACGTTATAAAGATGCAGAAGAGTTGAGATGCAAAAAAGATTTTTTAAAAAGACAATGAAAGGCATAATAGTCAGAAAAGGACAAAAACACTTTCTATCTGACTTTGAAAACATTTCATAAAATGCATATACGCTACCAGTCAAAAGTCTGGACACATCTTGAAATTCAGTGTTTCTTCTTTACTTTTTTCTTATTATTTTTAACATGGTACATTAATACTGAAGACATGGAAAAAAATCTATGGCATTATGGATGTGAGGAACCAAGCAGAAAAAAGTCAGGACAAAGGTGTAAAAATGAAAAATATCAATATTTACTGTATTTTTCGGATTACATGTTGCGTTTTTTTTGCATAGTCTGGCTAGGGGAGCGACAAATACACCGGAATGACTATATACTGTATTTTCTGGGTGTTAAGTCAATCCGGCATGTTAGTTGCACGAGCCAAAAAATGCATAACGAAGAAGAAAAAAACGTGTATTCGTCGCGCTGCAGAACAGGTCGCATTTGTTCGGGGAACACGCGTTAAGCACATGGCATGCCAGATGGGAGAGCTCGCGGCTCGCCTAATCTAGCGGCTGTCAATGTGACATACACCCCATACTTGAATTTCTTTAATATAAAAGTCGTTTTGATATATTTGTCCCTCCTCTAGCCAGACTACGCAAAAAACCGTGACTTGTATTCCAGAAAATACGGTATACCATTTTTTTTCAAATGTTCGTTGTTTGTCACACTGACAGCTGCTAGACATCACTTTAGGCTTGTGTACCTGCATCTGCCGCCTCTCTATTACTGACAATTAAAAATGTAGACATTACTGGTAACAACCATACCTGCCATCAGTTTAACACCGAACGTGTCGGCGCCCACTGACCCAGTGAAGCGGGGAGGCGAGCCACGACGTCCCGCTTCTGGCATCAAGCGCAAGGCCACCTGGCCTGACGCACCTTCCCCGAACAAATGTGACGTGTTCTCCAGAGCGACTTATACACGTTTTTTTCTTTTTCATTATGCATTTTTTGGCTCATGCAACTGACATTTCGGAGCGACATATAACCCGGAAAATACGGTAATAACAATAATATACTGAATCACAAAAAAGATTTACAAAAATTGAAAATTACTGAAAAATGCAAAGAAATCTTCAAAGTACAAAGTGAACTAAACAACACGGCCCAGTTTAAGTGTGTTCAACTAAACAATAACTCAACTCAGACCAACCATAGTCTGTTTATATAACTGGACAAATGACCTTGACGTCATTTTCTGAAGGGCCGTTTTGAGGCCAATCGGGTTGTCACTTCCTGGCTGCAATTTTGGAGCCAGAAACAGGATTTAACCATATTTGAATGAACGGCAGTGGGGCTAACTTGAGCATTCATGCCAGGGGACTCATAGCAAAGATAATGTTAGCCACTGGCTTACTGAGGCGGTAAAACTTCACCAAGCAGTGTCAAATAAAGTCATATGATGGTGTTGTTAGTGTAAACACTTACCCACAGCTGCAGTCGAGTGTATCTCACGTATAACTATGAGCATATTGAATAAATAGAAGATACAAAAGGTCCAAATCGGTTCGACTTCACCAACGAAATGTTACCATAGCGACATGCCAATGAAACTCCAGAACGGCAGTGATTTGTTGGATTAGTGGCAGTAATATCTTAATAACAGAGGAAAAAGTTAAAGATGGACCATTGCGTTACTTATTAGAGGGTCCAAATAAAATGTTTGAGACCATAATGACTCATGACAAAAATGTATTCCCTTAGTATTTTTAGATTGAAGTCACATGGGAAAAAGGCTTCTTGGAGCCTTTTGCCAAGAAGCTGGGGGAATGGGTCAAATGCAGAGAAGAAATTTCCCCAGGGTGGGATAAGTAAAATAAAAAAAAAGGTTTTCAGTTCACAGCCACAGATTACTTAGTGTATATGCTTAATAATATTACAGTTAGTGCATTTTTTAGTTTTTTTTTTTTTACTTCTAGTTAGAATAGACATCTACTTGCCATTGTGATGAACAGCCTTCTGAGGTTTGGTCATCAGATGGGAAATCTACTCACATGTGGCACTTTGCAGATGCAGCATTTATTTCATTTAAGGCAGTTTGTGGGCTCTGAATCAAATAAAAATCACTGTTTTTGCTTTCCCACTGAGATATGTTTTGCCTCTTTGCTGAAGTTCTTAGGGATGTTCAGCGTGGCTTTATGCTGTAGAAGGCTGGAGCTTTTGAAGCAGCATCTTTTGTGTGTCAGTGGTATGACACTTTAGCTTTGGAGTGCATTGGCTTTCACTCATGCTTAAGTTCCAGAAAGGTTTCAATTCTTGTAAAGGTTGCTGCTGACGCTCCAGGCAGGAGGTGACCTGTTCATGTCATGTATTTAAAGGCACCAGATGTCTCCTCTGCATAAAACATGTCTGCCGTTACATTTTTTTATGTGTACTTGATTGTTTTATTATTCTCTATGAACACAACTCATGAGACTTGGCTGAGTGACATACAGTATTGGCCATTTTTCTTCGGATCACTGTTTGGCATTTCTTTCTCCAAAATGTACAGCTAGCCTGTCATTGAGGCAAATAATGTAAATTGCCTGCATACATTTCCTTTCTCTAAAGTGTGTGTATAAGCACTCAAAGGACACTGAAATTTAACTGGCACACACATCAGAACATTTAAACCCAATCACCTCACTGATTCAGCAGAAAGGCATAAACAGATGGAAACCTCTCCTCCATCTCATTATTCTTTTCATCCCCCTCTCTTCTTTCCTTTTGCCAGCTCTCCCTGATTGCTGCTCATTCTGCAGTTGGTGCACATGCAGTGCTTTGCTTTTTGTAACTGTAGGTGACAAGACACAAATTGTTCAAGCAACAGTGGCCACACGCACACCGTACAACAACGAACAATAAGAATCGCTATGGCACCACTGTAGTCATGATATGCATTTGTGTTGAGACATAATCTTATTTGGTTACTTGATTAAAAAGTAAAGTTAGACCAATAAATGCAACAGAAACTTTCTTTCCGTTATACATGAACAAAAATTGAGTTTCTCTGTATGTGTGTTTAAAAGGACAAATTTCAGTTTATTCCCCACATGAAATATCTAACAAAAACAGTGCAATATTTTTCATCTCACTGTGTCAAGTTTGTGCTCCTGTGTTGACACTGTGCCTTGTGTTTAATTTTCAGCACTTGTTATATTTTATTGGCTTGTTCTTTGTGTAGGTGCGTGGTAATTGCCTTTGCTTAACTTTTCTACATTTTGTTTATATGCTGCAGTAAGTAAAATTTAGCTGAAATGGAGTCTCATTAAATACAAGTATGACTTGTAAAAAAAACTTGTAAAAAGTTGAATAAATATTGAAACATTAATATGGTGTTCAAACACCAGAAAAAGAACAACAGCAATAGAAATTATGAAAGAATATTTAAAAAGTGAGACAGAGAAAGATTACGAAGGAAGGATTTCAGCAAGAGCACTTGAATGAATGCATATAGTGAATAACAAAGTGAGATTGGTGTTGAATTATAGATGCAACCAAGGTGAAATTTCTATGAAAATGTTACTAGGCCACTCAAAGATTAATCAAACACCATCAGACATGACGTGAAGGATGGAGGGAGGGGAGAGGAGGGGAAAAGATGGGAAGAGGAGAGGAAGAACTTAAGGAAACCAAGAGTAACCTTGTATGGTAGAGAAAGGACAGTGAATCATAGAAGGGTGAAAAGGAAAGGTGTAAAAAAGAAAGATGCACAAGAAATACACTGACAATTGATGCACTGAAGTTGATTAAATGAATGATAAGGAGATGAGGGAAATAGTGGAGACAGAAAGTCATGATCACAATCTATGACTTTCATCTCAATTTCAGAATGCACCGTACTCGAGTCAGATACTTGTATTTACACAGTTAAAACACAACAGTACAATTCCCATTTCCAGACCTTGTCTATCATTTTATAAAATGTAATAAAATATATTAAGTTTAATTTTTTGAGCCTTCGTGTAAGTAAACAATTATACAAAGAAAGTTTTTACTTGTTTAACTGACCAGCTTAATTGCATTTTGTAAATATTAAACCAGATGTAAAACACTCACACACCCATCACTGGAAACAGGTGAGGGATCATGATTGGACAGAAAAGAAGCATCTACCAGAGGATTAGTTTTGTAAGACTGGGTCTTGTCACTTTGGGACAAACACTTTATCTTGGTCATTTCAAAAATAATTTCTCAACACAGTATTGCAAATAGTTTCATTCGTCATTTATGGGGCATAATTTTGAGAAAACAATCATCAACATCAACATAATTTTATGCTACAATGATGAATATAGGAAAGTGGGCTCACAGGAACTTTGGAAATCTGTTGCCACTTGAAATATGCTGAGTAAAGCTGTGACTCAGCAGTCAGACAACTTGACCATTTATCTATTTAGTTTAAGGAATTTGATGATGTGTGAACAGAACAGTGATGATGATGTGCTGCACAATGAAGTCACCTCTAGAATCTTGTAAAATTAACACTAAAGGTACCTTTTGACCATTACGCAGATCATGAATGCACTGCAGTGTGAAATACCGCTGGTGTGGGCTTAGGAGACTTCATAACGCTCCCCTACACAATTTGACAGGTGATCTCTAAGAAAGAAAAAATGGACTTTGTTGACCTTTAGCTCACACGAACTCAGACTTCCTCATTAAGGGAAATGTGAGTTGTGATTATAAGTGATAATTATCAACCAAACTTACCATCTGCTGCTAATCTAAGTGTTTTTGTGTATGTAACGTCTGAATATGGCAGCATTACTGTGTCCCATAAAGCATTACCTTGTCTATACCTGCAAATGCTTTAATTCCTATTTCATTCAATCTATCATCTATCATGAAACCAAAAAGTGCTTCCCACCCCCCACCCCCCACCCACACACACATAAGCCTTAACTGTATCTGGATCTTTCTGCCTGCCAGGTTCACCTCACCATCAGCGCTGTTTATCCACCTATCTGCCTGAAACATTTAATGCATTGGCAGGAATTTCTGAGCGATGTGTTTCCTCTTGCAGTGTCACAGCCTCAGTCATCAATCCAGTGAGTTTTCCATGTCAAGGCTGTGTGTGAGAGGAGTCGATATTTCAGACAGAGACTGTCCTTATGGGCAAAAATCATGCATATTTGTTCCACTGTTGCAAAAATCTGCAAAGAAGTATCAAAGTTAGGGATAAGATAAGTTTGACCCTCACAAGACAGATTGTTGTTCACATGTAATGTCTTAACCTTGAATGGTTTTGAATTGGATTTTTCATATTTTGTTTCTTGTTTTATTCCTACTTTTTCACAGTTCTTCTACTTTCACCATACTTCTCTCCTCTTCACAGTCATACTTGACTTCACTGATTCTGCAGTGGCACCACACTAACGGCCCTATCTTCCACACTGCACATTGTTGCATAGTGGAAAATAGTTCCACGTTGCTGACATTGAAACACACTTTGCGCATCAGAGGGCATGTCGGTATTAAAGTTAGACAGGCGACTGGCTCATTGCTATCTTTCACACAAAAATATAGCTGCAGCAGTGATTGACGAATACCTCGTCTTAGGTGCAAATACCAGACTAGTGACTGGTATTTCAGAGGCACAGAGTGGATAGCACTTTCAAGATACGTTGCCATATAAAAGTGTAACAATTATATATATTTATATGATGAACACCATGACCTGGATGACTGAGAATCTTCACAGACATATGCAGTGGATCTCAAAAGTCTACACACCCCTGTTCAAATGCCAGGTTTTTGTGATGTAAAAAATTGACACCAAGAAAAATAATTTCACAACTTTTTCCAACGTTAATTTGACCTATAATCTGTACAATGCAATTGAAGAACAAACTGAAAACATTCAGGGAGGGGAAGTAAAAATAAACAACTGAGATAATGAAGTTGCACAAGTGTGCACACCTTCTTATAACTGCGATGTGGCTGTTTGGATTTAACCAGTTACATTCAAACTCTTGTTAAATTGGAGTCAGCACACACCTGTCACCATTTAAAGTGCCTTCCATTAACTCCAAATAAAGTTCAGCTGTTGTATTAGGCTTTTCCTGACATTTTTGTAGCCACATCTTCCAGCACAAGCCATGGTCTGCAGAGAGCTTCCAAAACATCAAAGGGATCTCATTGTTCACAGATATCAGCCAGGTGAAGGGTACAAAACCATTTCCAAGGAATTAAATATACCATGGAACACAGTGAATACTGTCATCATCAAGTTGAGAAAATATGGCACAACAGTGGCATTACCAAGAACAGGACATCCGTCCAAAATTGATAAGTCAAGAAGAAAACTAGTGAGGGAGGCTGCCAAGAGGCTGACAGTAACATTGAAGGAGCTGCAGAAATTTCTGGCAAGTACTGTCTGTGTAGTACATGCGACAACAATCTCCCGTCTTCTTCATATGTCTGGGCTATGGGGTAGGGTGGCAAGATGGATGTCTTATCTTACAAAGAAAAACATCCAAGCCTGGCTTCATTTTGCAAAAAGACATGCATGTGGGAAAATATGTTATGGTCGATGAAACCAAGGTTGAAATTTTTGGCCATAATTCCAAAAGGTCTATTTGGCCCAAAAACCACACTGCTCATCTGGACGCAATCATCTAGTGTGTACTGATTATCAACCCAGCTGCAAGCATGTGTTGCCAACAGTCAATGAAAAAGAGTAGATGGGCCACAGGAAATAGCATCAGAAGACTGAGATGTCAGAAAATAGTGGGAATGTCAAAATAATGATTGTGAGCAGCCATATTTGTGTGTGTCCTTGGATTTCTCAGAGCAGATATCTGCACAATCAGCAACAGTGAGCCGTTTATAGTCCGTGATTGTTTACGAGTATGTACCGGGGAGCAGCACCCCCATCTCGCTCTTGCGAAAGTTTGTATGAGAGTTTGATGGGTTCAGTTGGTTTGATAAGTTATGTAGTCTGCAATCACTTTTCAGGCGCAGTTGTTAAATGTGTGATTTCTAGTCTTTCAGTCATCACAAAAAAATCTGGTCGGGTAGTGTGGACTCCACATCTTTTCAAAATCTATCATGACTGTGAAATTTGTGTAGTGTGTCTCCAGCTTAAAGCATGGACGGTTTGAGTATTGTGACTGCAACTGAACCAGCACTTTTCCCTGGCCCCGGCATTATTGGAAGAGGTGCGCCACAGTGCAGCACGGTGGCATGCGCACAAATATGCGCACAAGGACCTGACATATATCTGATACCGAAACCTATTCTCCTGCTGTCTCTGCATCCAGTGAGCAAACTTAAACAGAAAATCACTTCTTTACATAATGGAGAAATTCAATTAAATTAAATTTTATTTGTATAGCACCAATCATAATCGCGAATTATTTCTAGGTGCTTCACAATTCAAGGCAGAGACCTCATGACTATACAGAGAGTAAACCCAACAGAACCACCAAAAACAAGCCAAGGGTGACAAGAAAGAGAAGAGTAGAGTAGAAAGAAAAGAGTAGAGATAGAACAACAAACAACCCAGATTGGACTGGTCTGGAACCAGCAAACACACAGCAAGGACATCAGGAGACCTAGTGACCTTAGGCACAGGGAGGAAGCATAAAACTACAGGGAAGAGGCAAGTTAATATCACCGTATTGCAAAATAGAAAATAAGAAGGGGAATCCAGTAAAAACCTATGTGTACACAAATGACTCAAACATAAGCCATAAAGTCAGTAAAGTTATGGTACTGTGACATGTTCTCTGATTTACAGTCCATTCGGAGCTGTTGGTGTTAGCACTGACCCACAGGGGAGTGGGGCAATTGTACTTTGATGCGGCTTGGGCCAAATGGCTCTAGTTGGGAGTGCCAGGACAAGTACTGAGGATTTTGGATCCTTTGCAAAAAGGCAGAATAGTCACCACCTGAATTATGCAAGTAAAAAACCAAACTTCTCTGTGCCATTTAGCTATTTATCACTACATTTATATATATTTATTCTAAATTCATCCAGTCAAATGGAGTATCTCAAGGGTAAAAGGACTGACAGGTGGAGAGGATGAGGGTACATCAAACCTGGATGATTTATTTAATCATGATGGAGACCAAGGAAATGGCACACAGAACCCTGATTATTTTTTGTATACTATGCCAAAAACACTCCCACTGATAATTGACATTGACAGGGTGACAGCACATAATCACCCTGACAAGATGTTAGATCTGGCCCCGCCATGCCTCCAGTGATCACAGACTAGACTTTGTGCTTTACTTTCAAAAACATGGTCCTCGACCTCTGACATCTGAAGAAGTTAAGCTGAATGTTTTGTCCCTAAGAGATGGGTTAATGCCTTACTTCTCCATATGTGAAAACTTGAACCTGTGATTAGGTTAACTTTCAGTTCTAATAATTCTCCTGGCATTTTGACACATTCCACCAGGGACTAATGGTAACAACAGGGATGTAACACAATGTTGATGTTACTTTGTTTCGTTTTATTTCTATTTAATATGTAGCTTGTCTTTTGTTTGTTATGTCTGCTGTAATATTGAATTTTCACTTCTGGGGAATAATAGTCTTATATACAGTATCTATCGAACATCTCTACTCTTTCAGTCGAGGCAGATGGCCGCCTACCCTGAGCTGCTTGTTTTTGGCTGGAGGTTTTTCTTGTCACCCTTGTCTTGCTCTCAGTGGTTCTGTTGGGTTTACTCTCTGCATAGTCTTGAGGTTTCAGCCTTGAATTATGAAGCTCCTAGAGATAATCGTGGATAATGATTGGTGAAATACAAACACAATGGTATTGAATTGAATTGAAAACATTAATGTCTAATTAATTAAAACATGCTTGCTGAGATTTTAGAAAAATAACAGAATTAACTGTGATTAGTGTTGGACAGTTTTACTTGCAGTGTCGGTGGAGATATGGGTATGTTTTAGAACAATATCTGCTATTAATTTGCATTTCATTTGCTTTTTGCCATTTGTGCTCTTCGTCCCTGAGTAACTTAACATGATTCACATGATGTATAAGCAACACACAAAGAGGTGAAGTGATAGTCATACACTTACTGATGGACAGGTTGCAGACATAGCTGTAATAGCAAAAGCAACAAATAGTCAAAAAGGCCATCATTCTGACGTTTCTGTGAAGTTGGTCTTTTATATTTGTTGAATTAATGTGGAAAATTGACTCTTGAACAGTGTTAATTCTTATTTGAAACTGTGCATTTAGACCAGGGGTGTCCAAACTACGGCCCGCGGGCCAACTGCGGCCCGCGGTCCATTTTTAATTGGCCCGCAAGAATT
>JAQQAE010021197.1:0-10515 GCA_029823295.1 Pseudamia nigra | reverse complement strand
AAAAAATTTACAAAAAAATTGACAAACTTTGAGATTATCCGATGATTTAAAAATGAACAAAATCAACAAGAAAATGAACAAAAATATTCAATAATAAATTGACAAAAAAATCAACAAAAATGTGATTATCAGCTAATTTAAAAGAAGAAAAAAATCAACTAGAAGATGAACAAAAATACACAATAAAAATGTACAAAAAATTACAAAAAATAAGATTATAACTAATAAAATAACAATAAGTCCAACCCAACAAAAAAAGATTAACAAATGTAATAAAACATGAACCAAAAAATGTACAAAATTATCAAGAAAGTAAAAAGATCAGTCAAAAATACATAAAATAACGTCATGAATATATTACAAACAAAAACATTTTGAACCAAAAAGTGAACAAAAATGTACACAACTGGAAAAAAAATGAACAAAAAGTGAAAAAAGTTATCAGCAAAATGAACCAAGATTTAAAATGATGGAGGAAAGGAATAGAAATCAGCAACAGTGAGGAAAATGTTTCCAGAGCAAAGAGCAACCTGTTTGTAAAGCTGCTGGTGCTTTTCACACTAAAAACGCCGTTGTGTTATTTTTCATTCATGAATATCTTCTAGTGTCCACTACACAGCCCTGTACAGGCAAGCTGACAGTAATAAGGTGACAATGAATTTAGAGCAATTATAAAATTAAGGCAAAATGCAAAGCTTAAAATGATCCAAAAAATCAGAAAGAAGGAGCAGCATAAGTAAAACATGCAAAATAGGAAGAAAAATGAGAAACAAAATGAGAAGAATCAGAGGTCGCCCGATCACCAGAGGGTTGGTGCTTCGACCCAGTCATTGTGTGTCCTTGGGCAAAACACTTCACCTGACTGGCCTTGTGTGAATGTGAATTATTGTTTGGTGGTGGATACAGATGTAGTTTACCACCACCAGTGTGTGACTGTGGAGTGAAAGATATTGGATTTAGTGGAAAGCACCTCTGCCACGGCCAATATGCCCCAAAAGGGGGGAAAGGAACAGTCACCATACGTATGTCTGTCCATCTTGACATTTCTACTTATATCTCCGCACTCCTGGGCCTTTACTTACCTTTGGGTACATCTCTTGGGTACAAATCTGCATATTTAATTAGGTTGCAGGGTCAATCTTCTTTTGGGCTCTACTGACCCAACCTCTACAGCAGGGGTGGGCAAATCCAGGTCTCAAGGGCCGGAATCCTGTGTGTTTTCCAACAGCCTCTGCTCTACCCACTGTTGATTACCTGGATCGGGTGTGTTCATTCAGTCAGAAGATACAGTGGATGGGGCAGAGGCAGTTGGAAAACCTGCAGGACACCGTGGAATCCAAGATGGCATCTGTTCATTTGCCGTGATGTGTCCCACTGCACAGGTGCCCGAGTACTTCCTTCGCTCCCGTGCTTTCCCGCTCATCCGTTGGCCATTCAGACTGTGCACCGGTGGTGATCATAAAAACCTGTTTGCCAGTTTTGTTTGGCAGCGGCCTGGTTTGCGGCGCTTAGGATACTTCCCCAGGTTCAGATCTTCGTTGCATGTCTTTTCAGCTTGGATCGCAAGATGCACAAAGATGCCCCCTTACGTGATAACTGTGATAACATGCGTTGCCAGAGAAAATTCATCACTGGTGGGGAAGCCTTGTCTCATAAATGGCAGGGAGAGAGTTACAGTACATAATAGTGATGTGGTAGACTGATTCATCCTGTTCAGTCCAAATTATAGCTTTCACCCAGAGCTTCCAGTGGTTTCTATCATCTCTGCAGAAAACAATAAGCACATAATATCCCAGTCCCGACCTCCGAGATCAATGATTTTCCTGTAGAAGAGGAAGGGGCTCATCTCCAACACACTTTACCAGGTTTTCTAGCCAAGACTACAGGAGATTTCAAGTGCACAACTTCATGTTGCATCAAACAGAATGGATCAGGTCATACACATCTGCCTTATTGATATTTACACCAACATCCGTCCAGAAGAGCTGAATTATACCACAGTACATTGCCGGGAGTTGGGGGAGGGGGGTTGGTCCGGGTTGTAGTTTTGTATCAGACCCAGTTTAAAGCGATGTTCAGATTTGTAAACGTGTCAGTTTAAGATGTGACGGCGTGTTTGCGGAAGCCCCCGATCCCCAGTGCTGCATCTGATCAAAGCCAGAACATCAAGCCTTCTCTTCAAACTGACAGGTTCAAGTGGAAACACCTTGAAGCGAGTGTGTGATGTTTGTCACCGCGTCACCTCCCCGTGGGTTAAAAGCTGCTCCCATGAAAGGCTCTGATGCACATTTCAATCTGACAGAGCCCACGTGTCGTGACCCGTGCGGGTGCAGAACGTACGTGTATTAGATGTCAGAGGCGCGTTACAAGTGCAGCCATCTTGGATCGGTGTGATCAAAGGGTAATCGAGTGAAAATTACCTTTTCCTCAAGTGTCAAATACCCCGTTGTGTTCATATGGCTGTGGTAGAACCGGCTGATGCGGACTGAAACGCTCTCCTGGTGAAAAGTGATCACAATGAACGTCAAAGTGTGAGTTTATCAGGTTTAAAAGCTGATCTCTGGAAATAACGTGATCATGTGTGGTTAAAGGGTTGATAGCATTTACAACAGAAAAAAAAATTCAAACACTTTAATGCACCACATGACATATTACGCATGGTTTAGCAACACTAATTTTTCACTATTTCATTATTTTTTATTCATTCTGTGCATTTTCATCCCCTTTCTTGACACCTTTCTACATTTGGTTAATTTTTTTAAATATTTCGTTCATTTCCTTGATTATTTTGTTTGCTTTTTTCCAATTTATTCAATATTTTTGTACATTTTTGCTGCATACAAGCGTCTAATACTCAGTGTTTTGTACCGCCCATCTGGACATCTCAACACTATAAAAAGGTTAAAAGCATGGTGCAGATGCAATCTGGTTTGAGGAGGACCCAGTTTCTTCTTTGTAACTGACAGACGTGGCACCTGGATTGGTCTGTTGGCGTCAGTATCACAGGACTGTAAAACCTGCTAAAACATGAGTATCTTTCTCATATGATTGTGTCAAACGGTGGCAACCCTTGGTGTCATTTAAAACTATTGACCTTGTTCCAAGTGATCCACAAACTAACTGTGTGGAGGCCTCCTCTGAACTGTGTGAGAAGTTTCTCCATTTCCTTGTCAACAAAGTGACTGATACCAGGCTCTTATTGCTTCTCCTGGTTATGACCCTTTGGTTTCTGTGATTGCTTTGCCGTTTTTGACATGTTTGAACCGGTGTCTCTCTCCTGTCTTCAGGAGGTTATTGGACATTTGAAACCCTCAGGCTCCCCGGGGGATGCTGTCCCACCTCCATTTTTAAAAGATGTTTTCCCCGGTTTTAATACTCCGCATAGCACAGAGTCAGCACTGCTGAGACTTTTTAATGATATTTTATTATCTGGTGACTCTGGTGATTTTGTGATCCTTGTGCTTTTAGATTTATCAGCTACTTTTTGATAATGTGCACCACTGCATTTTAATCTCTCATTTAGAGCACCAGGTGGGCATCAGGGCACTGTGTTGGAGCTCTGTTATGTGGGGTCCCTCAGGGGTCAACTCTGGGCCCTCTGCTCTTTTCCCTTTACCCGCTCCCCCCTGGCTCCATTCTTAGGAAGCACAAAATTGCTTATCATTGTTATGCTGATGACAGTCAGATTTATGTACCACTAAAACGAGCAGAAGGCATTATGGCATTATGTAGCTCTTTTTGTTCACTTAAAGTTGTTTTGCAGTTACTCTTATTTCTTTAAATGTAGATCTGTTCATTTTGTGAGGGTATACTGGTCATTTTTGATCAGTTTTTGGATTATTGTGGTCATTTTATTGATTTTTATTATTTTTGGGTTTTGTTCATTTCGTGGGATTTTTTTGCTCCACTGCTGGACTGTTCTCCTAATTACAAAAATGTAAGACATAAATGTGAAAAAATGTAAGACACAAATGACACATAAAAGCCAAAATATGATCAAAAAGGTTAAAAAAAAGTGTCAAACGTGAAAATGCAACACATTAATGATGCAACGACGCATAATAGACGCAAAACATGAAAAAGAGAAAATGTTCATGATGCGGCTGGACGCAGAAGACAACAATAGATGCATTTACTTTAGAAGCAAATGAAAACCGTTGCTCAGGATATAGTAAATCCTCTGATCTGTGGCTCCATCTAGTCTCTACGAGGTCAAACGATCATCACGGTTTAATGACCTTTTCTCAAAGAGTCCCATGATGACATGAATCCAGCAGACGTAGTGCATGTCCTTCACGTGATCATATGGAAATGTGAAGACAATAAATATTTATGCAGTACACGCCCAGTTGAAGAAAAACGATCGACATCCTGATTCCTTTTGTTTTCCCTGTTGTGTTCTTTGTGTTATTATCAGTGGTCTGACAGTATTGTCTGTTCAACAGATAAACCTCGTCAACGTGACACTTGACAAAAAAACACTAAAGTGTGTTTTTTAAGCTATAAATAAGCATTTTCCACCTGTATGATGATGCTTCGGTGTGCTGACACCTTCTACACAGACGAGCGCAGTACTCGAGTACATTTACAAACTTACATGTACTTGAGTAATGTATTTTTTTAAAGTTCTAAATTATGTAAATGGTGAGCTACAAAAAGACAAAAGCCTCAAAAAGATCAAAGTAAATGAAAACATGTGGGCAAAGATGATGTAAAATAGGCAAAAACAAAAATGGCACAAGAATGCAAAAAGGATTGAAATGGCATAAAATTCAAACAGTGTAAAAACACGCATGTAATAAGTGAAATAGCAAGTAAAATGACATAAAACAAGCAAAAAGACAAAAACGGCAGCTGAAGATAAATGCAACCTGAAAGATGAGGACAAAATCGAAAGTCAAAATCACGTTAATGATGCAAAAAAAAAGAATTTAACCAAAAGGGGTGAAGTTCTTTCCATTCGAAACCGAACCTAAAAACATTATAAAAATGCAAAGATTTTGCGATTTGAAACCAAATGATATAAAATTTTAGAGGCCAAATAAAATGGTAGCTATGTTGGACAAGCTCTGGTTCACGTCCCCTCGGATCTGATGGGGTTTTTAAATGTTTTTACACCTTCTCCATCATCTCATTTTCTCTTCTTTTTACCGTCTTTTATCTGCTGCCTCCTCATGTCATCGCTTTCCGAAACCGTTCTCCTTTCATGTGTTTTCTCCTTTTCTGTTCTCATCATTCCACGTCTTTCCCCCCCCGCTAATTAGTTTTCCGCGTCACTGTTCGGAGTTCACGTGCCTTTACACGTCGCTCTTTCTTCTTCTGCGGTTGTGTGATCTCGTCGTAGTGATGAGCGCTGGAAGGTTGGAGACGATTTTGTGTGAAATACGAGTTTCTCTGCACTGACTGCATCCAGTTCATTTATTTAAGTGCTGTCCTCAGGCTGCACTTCTCCGGAGCTCATCAGTGGACTCGGGAAACGCTGCTTTAATGCACATTAGTGGCACCGAGGCTTTAACACCAGTAATGTGTCAAGAATCACATGGGACAAGGTGAATCGTTAGTGCTCAGGAGAAACAACACAAGAGCCAATAAAGCTCACATGACAACAAGAGCTGCTTTATTTGTTCATTTATGGTCATTTTGTGCTTTATTTTGCTAACATTTAGTCACACTGTAACTTATTTTGTTTGTTTAATTGATTGTTTTGGTCATTGATGTTCACTTTGTATATTATTTTGTTCATTTCGGTTAGTTTGTGTTTTTTTTTTTCATTTAATTGATTATTTTGTTCATTTATGTTCACTTTGTGCAGACAGCAAATCAGCAGAGCAATGCAAAAAGTGAAACCTTATATGCAGAGCTGAGTTCAATGTAATTTCAGCTGTTTTCACAAAATTTTGTATATACATCCATAAAATTAAAAATGCACTTTGTCCAAATGAAGGATCAGTCAAAAGTGACATTTGTTTTATTATATTTTTTAGTCCTTTTGTTGCTTATTGTGTTCATTTAACTGATTATTTTTGTTCATTTTGTCAGTTTCAGTTAATTTGTAGCTCACTTTGTTCATCTGAGCAACGCAAGAAAGCGAAAGTGAAACTTGAGAACCTCATATGCAGAGCAGAGTTCAATGTAATTGCATCTCTATTTTATAGGTGTAAATCTGTTATTAGATCCCATTTGGATGATGCTACTTTTACTGAACCCATATTGAACTCGGAGCCCAAAACCAAGCTTAAATCTACAGCTTTTTTTTTTTTTATTTTTTTTTTTGCCTGTAATTGTCGTAAATTCTCCTCATCTCAGTCTCGGGGCTGCAGGTTGAAGTTGTGTACGATGCAGCGTGTGACTTTGCGGCGTGCTGCAGTTCTCATTCATACTCTGGTTACTTTGCCTCCCTTCCACACTGTGACTAATTCCCAGAGGAGAAGCTGCCAAGGTCAAGGCTCCGACCCGCTCCATCCATTTTTACCTCGAAAAGCAGCGCACAAGTAACGCGCTCGGTTCTCCCAGGTGAGCGTCGCACACTCCAGTAGCGTGAGAAGTGACATAAATCAGCTCGCCCTCATCTCATCAGGCCTTGGTGCAGATTAAGTGCAGCCAGGCAGGTACTTCCTCCTCAAGACAGAAAAAAAAGTGTCAGGTGAAGAAGTAGGGGAAATAGGACAGTGTTCGACTCCGATTACCTGCTGGATTTATAAAGAAGAACATGGACGGGGCTCGGCGGGGCCTTGACATGTCCAATTTCTGAGCAATTTAAGCTTCAGGTGCAACATTGAATTGATTATTTTGTTTATTTAAGTTCATTTTCTGTATCATTTTGTTCATTTTGGGTTATTATGCTGCTTATTTGGCTCACTTTATTGATTATTTTGTTCATTTATAGACATTTTGTTGATATTTTCTTCATTTAACTGATTTAGTTCATTTATTTTCATCCTGTGTGTTACTTTGTTTAATTCATAGTTATTATGTTGCTTATTTTGTTCATTTTATCGATGTATGTAGTATTTTGTCACTTTTTGGTCATTTTGTTGATATCTTCTTCATTTTATTGATTATTTTCTTCATCTTATTGATTATGTTGGTCATTTGTAGTCATTTTGTTGATAGTTTCTTCATTTAACTGATTATTTTGTTCATTTATGTTCATTTTGTATATTATTTTCTTAATTTAATTAATTATTATGTTCATTCTGTGTATTATATTGTTCATTTATAGTCATGTTCCTTATTTTGTTCATTTTATTGATTTTTTTTCAATTTATGTTCCTTTTCTGTAGTATTTTGTTCATTTATGTTCATTTTCTGTTTTTTTTCATTTTTGGCTCTTATGCTGCATTTTTGGCTCTTATTTTGTTCACTTTTTGATTATTTTGTTCATTTATGTTCATTTTCTCTTTTATTTGTCAGTTTTTGGTCATTTTGTTGATATTTTGTTCATTTTATTGATTATTTTGTTCATTTTATTTTATTTTGTCAGTTTTTGGTCATTTTGTTATTTTCTTCATTTAATTGATTATTGTGTTCATTTATATTCATGTTGTGTATTACTTTGTTCATTTATTTCATTATTTTTCATTATTTTGTTAACATTTGGTCAATATTTTGCTAATTTTGTTCACTTAAAGGTCTTCTTTACTTAATTATATTTTTTCAAATGGAGATCTGTTCATTTTGTGGAATATATTTGACATTTTTAGGTCAATTACTAGATTATTTGGTCATTTTCCTGGTGTTATTCTACGTCCATTCCAGTTTTCATCATTATTCTGTCTATTTTGCTCATTTTTTTCATTTTGCATAATATTAAAGTCGTTTTGCTCTTCACTGTGCCTATTGTTTGAATCATGTTTTGATGAAGGGGTTTTTCTGTTTTTTGGTCACTTCTGTTCATTTTTGAGATTACCTTCCTTTTTTTGCTCATTTTGTGGACTTCTTGGTCAACTTGTGGATTGCTTTTGTAACTTTTTCCTCATCATTTTGTTCATTTTATGTTGATTTTGTGGAAAACGTTTGGACCTATTTTATTATTTTGTTCATTATTTTTATTTTCCTGGTTATTTTCTCCATTTGGTTCATTTTCTTAACTATTATTTCAACTTTTGATCATTTTTGGATCGTCTTGGTCATTTGTGATCATGTTCTTATTATTTTTCATTTTTGTCCATTTTGTTATTAACTTGTATATAATTTATGATTTTCTTTTACCTTTTCAAAATGATCCAGTCTATTTTTGTTCACATTCTTAATAATTTGATTATTTTTTTTGGGTTTTTTTTTTTTTTTGGTCGTGTCATTATAATGGAGATTATTTTTAGATTGTTTTTTTTAAATTAATTTTATTATATTGATCCGTTTTTAGGTAGCTTAATTCATTTTGGTAATTCACCAGTGACTTCTGTTCATTTTGTTGACCAGTACATGGCGGCTGTGTCATCCTTTAATCAAACACCTCAAGCTGACTGACACCTGGAAGACGAGGGGTTTTTCTGATTTATGGAAAATAAAACATCATTTGAATCAGGAAAAACACTAACAAGCTGGAGGTGGAGGTTCACCTGCAGCAGGAATTTACCTCGTCTTTGTTGTTTAATGATCAGCAGAAAACGTCAGGCTGTAAATGACACATAAAACAAGCCGTTTCAGTGCATGACGATTGACTGAGACAATTTTATTTCACTGCAGAGACAAAGCTGATCAGTTGAAAATCAGGTTATGGACAGAGTGATTTTAGTTTAGTTTTTTAACCTCTTATACACGGTGCACTGGAATTCTGAAATAAATTCACTAATTCATACTTGATAAAATGTTGTTACAGGCAAAAACATGAATTGTTTTTTTTAATGGTGCATTATTTTGGTCATTTTGTTCATTTTCCTGGTTTTATTCATTTTTTGGTTATTTTTCTGTCTATTTTGCTCATTTTTTCATTTTGCATAATATTTTAAGTCATTTCTGATGTTTTCTTCTTTACAGTGTGAATTATTTGGATCATATTTTGGTCAAGGTGTTACTTTTTCTGATTTGGTGGTCACCTGTGTTCACTTTTGTGATTATCATCTTCATTTATTGCTCATCTTGTGGAATTCTTGGGTATCTTGTGGATGGTTTTGGCATTTTTTTGCTCAACTTGTTGGTTTTGTTCATTTTTTGTTGACTTTGTAGAATATTTTTGAAGAATTTGTGCATTATTTTCAGAATTTGTATTCATTTTCCCAGTTTTATTCTCCATTTATTCCAGTTTTGGAAATTTTTTTTTTGCATAAATGTTACCCTCTTAAAATAATTGCCTAAGTCATTTTTTTACAAAAATGATTTTTTTTTTTTTGCCTAAATCATCTCGTCATGATGTTGCCACCTCTGGTAAAATTTCCAGCATCCTCAGTTAAACAGATCGTACCGTTCTATTCCTTTAGTATAACTGACTATGCCAAGAGTGTGACTTGGGCACGTTCAGTTTTTTTGTGTTTCCTGAAAAATATGAAAAAATAACTTAGGCATCAATAAGTCATTTCTGGCATTTTCTTCTTCACTGTGTGAATTATTTGGATCATATTTTGGTCAATTGTCTTCATTTTTCATTCATCATTTTCTGTCTATTTTGCTCAGATTTTTTTTTTTATTTTGCATAATGTAAGTAATTTTTGACGACATTTTTTTACTTCTTCACTGTGTGAATTATTTGCATCATATTTTGGTCAGTTCTCTTCACTTTTGTAATTATTTCCTTCATTATTTTTGCTCATTTTGTGGTGTTTTTGGTCATTTTGCAGACTGTATTGACAATTTTGCTCATTTTGTTTGTTATGCCGATGTTGTGGAATATTTTTTTAACTTTTTTGTCATTATCTTTTGTTTTTTTTTTTTGAGAAGGGCTGCTGCAGTTTTTTGGCACTAACTAGACACCAGCCTGAACGTGTGTGAACGGACTGATGTAAAACTGTCCGAGGTTGTTGATCACAACAACATCTTTATCTTGTTAAAGACATTGAACATTTGTTTCCTGTGGATTCCCTGCAATCATCAGTGATGGAATTGTTCTTTCTTCAAACCTACCTTTTTTTTTAGCTTATTCACGACTGATTTTATTATTCAATCCATCATTCTACTTTTTATTAGTTACTTTCCGTTGAATGTGGCTCTTCAGCTTTTCCCCAGTGGCTCCTGTGGCTTCATCCAGTGATGCAAATAACATCATAATAAATCAAAATGAGCAAAATAAGCACTGGCTCAACAAAAAGAAGAAAAAAATGGATAAAAATTAAGATGCAAATAATCTACAAAATGAGCAAAATCAAGAAAATGAACAAGGTGTAAAGTAGCCTTTTTTTGGTAAATCTGTCATATTTACACTGATACATACAATATGTTCATCAATAGTGTCACTTTTAAATCAATCAGCTGAAATTGAAACAAAACTAGGCAAAAATGATGAGCACAATGCAGCTCCCTCTGACCTTCTCTGTACTTCTCTATTAACATCCTCAAAGCAAACAGTGCATCTGTGGTGCT